>JANSTP010292808.1:0-17975 GCA_025330745.1 Cladonema radiatum | reverse complement strand
GAACTCGGAACCCTTAGATTCAACGAACTTTAGGATTCGCTGCCCGATGCGCTACCAACTGCGCTACGCCCCCTTTAGATATAAAGAAAAAAATGTTATTGATCGTAATATTCCTAATGTTATTTCTCCTATTTATAATTTTACCTATGTGGATCTACCTCCCTTTATAACAAAAATCTTTAGTTCTGAATTCTTAAACAATAAGATAAATGAGCTAAAAAAAATGACCAACAGTTTTATACCTGTTTTATCACAATACAATGAAATGATAAATCTAGTGAATAAACTCACTAATGGAAAATTAGATATTAGTGCCGCTAATGATTTTTCAAGAGATATTTTTTACTTTATGGTGTTATCATCATTCTACAAAACCTTTGGTCAGAATGATGATCAAGTAACTAATAAAGATCTTTTTGGTTATTCCAATAATCTATCACGTTTGTTATATAGTGCAACTGGGGATGAAATCGAATATCGTTATGGAGATTCTGGTAATTTTAACAGAGTTTATGGAGTTAATAATGATCGTGTTAATCAGAATTTAGAAACAGTCTCTTTTGATACTAGTAATATCTTTGAAAGAAAATTTATAGAATCAGTATCAGAAGTAGCAAGAAATAGAACAACAGATAATATGGATAACTACATTACTGTTGGAAATTACCCTAATAGCATCGGACAAAACCGATTTTATGTAGATCCAAATAATATTCCAGAATATAAGAAGAAAGATACTGGTGATTTCGATTACATACCACCATTAGGACAAGCACAAGTAGTACAACAAGGTGATTCAATGTTTGTATCAAAAACAACCTTATACCATATTGGTAATAATAATAATAATGCACCTTTTACTAATTCGATACGATTTATGTTCAGTATTCATAGTGTAAATAGAGACTTAACGCAAATAATAGATGTGAGTGATGATAGAAATGTAAATATTGAAAACGAAAAAATTAAGGAATTAGTGGGATCGTTTAGAATGTTAACTATAGACGATATTAGAAGAGAAAACGGAAATAAAATGTTCGATGATTATACTTTATTTCGAGATATAATATCATTATGTTGTGATTGTGTAGTGAGTATCTCTGGTTATATATTATCGATTATTGTATCACCTGTATTTAAAAGATTATCATTAGAAGATAATAAAGGAGGTGATCAATTAGAAGTAGGAAATATTGTTAGGTACACTAAAGCTATCATTGGAGGAAGTGATCCTAAAAAGAAAGATGACAAAAAGAAATTCATTACTGATAAACAATATAAAGATATAACAGAATATGACTATCCACCTGATCTAGAGAAATTCAATCCAGTAAGTTCACCATCTAATATAAAGGATATTCTGGCAATTACTGGATGGGACAAGTTCTGGAAAAGAAAGATAGAATACAAGAAAAACAAATCTAACAATAAAATGAAGGGTGGTTATTTAGATCCTCGAATCAACGTAGAACTTATTAAATCAAATATAGATGCATATATCGATTTTATAATATTATGTAAATTCTATCGATCTACTCTTGGAAAATATCAACTCAATGATGATAATGACGAATTAAATAAAGGATGTGAAGATGTGATAAAAATACTTATACCTCACAAAAAGGATAAATACCAAACACTTGTATCTCTTATACTAGAAAACTTCTTAGAAAGACCAGATACAAATAACACGTCCTTTGATTTTGACGAAATATCAATAATAGTTGATGAAGTAAACAAAATAATGAAGGATGAAAAAAATAATGTTTCATCTGCTTTAAAGGGATTTAAACAAACAGTATCTGTATCTTATTTCAATATATTGGTAAAGGATGGAGAAATGGTAACCAATAATACAATCAATCAATATATCTACTCAAGAAATAATTTCTTATCATCTGATGAAAATGACTATTTGAGAAATAGATACGTAGATAAAAGAACATTTATGAATATATCTGATTCCCAACTGGTATCTAGTAAATATTTAAGCAATCCTGCAACAAAATACTCAGAACAGACTAAACCAGGAGATAAGTCTGGAGATATATCAGATTCTGGTATTAGTGATGATGTAAATTGTACTTATAAATTTATGAGACTTATAATGGATATAAATTTTGATAATATAAGTTCGAAGATCGATAATTATGAGAAATTAAGAAACCATATAAGAAGCAAAATATCACAAGAACCATCTCAATCATCTATTACTCTATTATCTAACATGATGCTAGATCTTAAATCTATCTCTAAATTATCTACAATGAATGATGTTTTATTGTTCATTCACGAAAATGTTGTACTAATTAAGAAAATAGGAGAAAAATATATCGAACTGTTTTTAGACATTGTTGACATGTATTCCAGAAATTCTATAGATGCTGCTTTATTTGCATCAGCAGTAACAACACTAAACAAATATAAGTTATACGAAAATGACAATAATGATAGATTAGTTAGAACCCAAAATGATGTCAACCCTATTATTGAAGGTGCTCTTATATCCGAAATAACAAAAAATAGTAGGGAGGTATTTGACGTATTAAAAGCATATAAAGAGGTTGATAAAGAATTATCGGATATGAAGACAGAATATATAACATATTTTCCTAATGGTAAGGAATTGTTCTCATTGAGAGAATATATCCTCAATTTTTCTGGTAATTATTACAATGAAAGAGGTGCTTTGTTTTTGAGTCCAAATTATTCTCGAATGTTACGAAATTCTATACCACAAATAATTCAAAAGGATATTAAATCCGATATCATATCGATTGCACAAGATAAATTAGATAATTTAGATGATTTATACCAAAATCTGACTAGTAGCGGTTTTTTTATTATAGCTAACGTTTTAAAATCACCTTACAAAAGATATAGTGATTTGGTAAATTTCCTTAGTCAATTTTCTGGTAACAGTGAGGATGATTTAATAAAAATAACAGTATCTGATAGAGATTTAAATCCAATAAGTCTGAAAAATTTAGAGAACAATATTAAATCAATAATATCTGTTATAGCAAGTAACATAAATGTTATAAGTAGTATGAATATTGATGGAAGGAGTCCAGATGATAATGAAGAGTCGACTATTATTACTGATAATAAGAATTTGTTAGATAAATTATCTAATATTACAAATCCTAATGAATTTGGTAATGTTCCAATCAGATCTTTGGAACGGTTATTCAATATTAATATAAGAAATATCTTAGAAAGAGATATACCTAATGCAAGGGCTGTATATGTTAAGGTTATTAAGAATAATACTGTAGATAAAATTTATGGTACTGATAATGTAAACCATGTAGATATGAGTAAGGCAGAATATGCATATATCAATAATAAGACCTTTTCTGGTTTTGGATCTGTGTTCAGTGAATTAATGACCAATATAAATGAATTTGTGCCACATAGAATTCCTTGTAAAAAAATAAATATAACAAATGGGCTCCATAGTTTCTTTGTTAAAGATAGAATGTCGCCTAAGTTCTCTATAAAACTACAAACTGTCAATATGGGTGATGCTTATATTTTAGACACTTATGATTCTGATTATAATTTAAACAAAAAATCACCTCATTTTTACGATGATACAATGACTAACAGAGACTCTTTAACCATTAATAATACATTTTCTGGTGTATTTTTCCATATAAATAGGATTATATCCGACGTATTAAAATCGGCCAGTAAACAAGAAAACAGTGAATTATCAGTATTTTCACCAATAATAAACGAGTTAAAAAATACTTTAATTGATGGGTTATCATATGAAAATATTTATCCAGATTTTGTTACTGTAGTTTCTAGAGATGAAATTAATGTAAACGAAACAGATAAATTGGGTAAAAATATATTGTCAAATAAATTGTATGATAATAATGTATTTCCTGAATCTTATGATATATATCAGGTTTCACGTCTACTAGAAAACCCATCTCCGTTTAATGAAGAGAATAAAGATTCGCTTGTTAGATTACCAGGTATTCCGGATCATAATGTAATGTTATTACAAAGTCTTCATAAATTGATATTAAATATGTCTAGTGTCGGTTCTAACAAAAATATAAAATCATATGGAGATTTTAAGAGTATAAATGATGTATGGAAAAAGAATATTATATATACATTATCAATATCCATGAGAAAAATAGATAATATAATCAAAAGATTGAAGTTTCTTAAACCACTCGTGTCATCTAATAAAGGAGATTTCTCTTATAGTAAAGAAAATATATATGGAGTGTCCATAATAAAAAGTTTCACAAATTTATCTCCTAGTATAGAACAAGGTATTATAGGGAAAGAACTCAAAAGACCAGAATTCGATAATATAGGAGGTAAGAGATATTTACTAGGATTAATCGATAATATGTCCTTATTGTCATCAAAACTGATGGATATATTTACCAAACTTGTATCTCAGTATTCTGTTAATAATCTGGATGATTTTACTATAAAATCCGTTATGGGTGATAAAAAATTAATATCATTACCATCACCGTTATTATCAGAATATAGAAAAGATTCCTTAAAAATTATACGCCTAATTGCTCAAGCATATAATATAAATGTAGATACACAAATGAGGGATAGTGGAAATAGAGAACTTGGGATCGAATATTCACCTGATCCAATGGGTAGAAGCATAATCGAAGTCAATGAAAATCAAGATACCGAATGTCAAAGTCTATTTGTACATTCCATACAATACGATAAAACAAAAATCATGTCTACTATTGATAATGAAGGAAAAAAACAAACAGCCATACCTACCTATATAAATAGAGCTGATGGAAATAAGAATGCGGAAGAAACCAACCATTATAATTGTTGTTTGTATGTAAATAACATAGGAGATGATATCAGTGAATGGAGAAAGAGATCTGTGGTACCTATACTACTGTCTTATCATAAAATATATAAGGATGGTATATCTAAATTAGCAGAATCATCTGAAGATACATTAATAAATTCTGAATCACAAAAGGGGTTTATCACTCAGAAGCAAGTATCTGACGCAACAAAGAGTGTATTATTGATGTATAATATGTTAATAAACAAAAAATTGATGAATCAAATTTCCACATATTCGTATAGAAATAAAGATGATGAAGCAAAAAATATGATATATAATCAGTACAAAAGTGTCAAAGATTATATGACATCGTTTATAATGAGTAAATTCTCCAACAAATTCTTTATAGATAATGATCTTATTACAAAAATCGTAAAAAATAAAGAAGATAATATCGCTAACATAAATAATATAGATAAAAATATAGAGACAGCAATGTTCATAAGAAGAGGTTTATATCCTGCCATAAATATAGACAAAGCTTTATCTCTTTCGACATCATTTTCTTCTATACGTTTATATTCTTCTTCATTCAAGGCTTTGATAAACAAATATTTGCATAGTAAACGTGGAAAATATGATGATCAATTTATAGTAAGTGTTATGAAAGTTATGAGTATCATATACGATCCTTTAGTATATGTTAGTTATAACGATTTTATTATGGTATTTTATCCTTTGATTATGGGTAATATAATTCCTGATTTAAAGAATGATTTCCTTATAAAATTGTTTACAGAAATATACCCCAAACCATGGTTTCATAGAGTTGCTCTTGAAAGGCAAGATTTATTCGCAATGAATGATGGTAAATGGGGATTTAGTGATGAACTAAAGAATAAAAAGGATTCAGAACTAATGAACGAGTCATATCAATCTATCAGAAGAATGACGGATAATCGAAGTGACAGAAATGAGATTATCTATATACATAATAAGAATAATCCTGTCTTTTTAAATTATAATGCATATAATGCACTGATGTTGAGATACTATACTTTGTTTAATATTCCTATAATTAGATACTTTATAGTATGTAAGTATTCACCTGTACTTGTGAATGCTATTGTTAAAGAAGTAGTTAGAGAAGATGTCTCTAAAAATAAGAGGCTAGCAAAAAAAGTACCAAATATATTCAAGATAGAGGCTCTTGAACAACTTATATCATAATCAATTTGAAGAAATAAAGTATATAAACACTGCATTTACCAAGATGAACGGATACAGAGTTCTTATCGTTAAGTTAGACAATATTAATGATTTTGATCGCACACCTTGCACAAATCTTCCTGTAATAGTGAGAGAATCTCCTAAATTTAACTTATTAATGTACGAGATAGAATGTAGTAGTAAATCAACAATTATCCCTTTTTTTGTCGATGAGAACGTTATTTATATACAAGAGTTATATATATCTTATATTTATGGAGAATACGATATTAATTCTAATAAGACTTATTTGGATTTATTGACATTCCTTGTTCTCTTTGATGAAGAATTTAACTTTACTATATATAATGGACATATTATGCCGCCATTATCACTTCTTATCGAAACTGTCCTTAATCTCGATATTTTACCTCTATATTATGTAGATTCAATTGGATCAGTCATTGTGAGACGTCTTACTAATAACACTAATAATACATTACTCATATCATTCTCTGGAGATGATTTGTGCGATAAAGAGGTGGAACAATGGATGACAAAAAATGAGATATATATTTATAAAAAATTTTCTGTGATGTCCAAAGAAATAAATGACATAAAAAATGTTTTTAAAAAAATAAGATCATGTAAAACCAGTCTTTATCTCGTAAGTAAGAACAAGGAATCACCTATTTCTAGTATTGTTTCTGAACCTCTATCTTCTTGCAAATATGGTTTTTATTATCTCTCCAAATCTCCCAACATATGCAAAGAATTATTTTCCGTAGAATTGGAAAAAAATAAATCATATGGCATTGTGAGTGAACTTTACGAAAGCATAAAAAACAAAAACTATGATTTCAATCATATATCCTTTTCTTTGGATGACAAAAAAAGAAGTCACACTATAATCAATAGAGAAAATGGTATATCTATACTGATCATAGAAAAAAAATGCAATATTGAAGATATGTTATGATAAATGATGTTTATAATTGCAGCAATGCTTTCCATATAACAATACTACAACACAAAAACACTTCCTATTGTGTATTAATATCAACAACAGACTATATAAAATCAAAAATAGATAAATTGAATAACTCATCAGTCTCTCTAGTGTCTAGTTTAAATGGGTTCAAAGATGTTGTTGGTTGGATCAACAATTTCTCTAAAATAGCAGAAACAGCAAAAGAAACAAAAACAAAAATAAAAATTTATATAAATTACAAGAGAAGTTTCAGTGAATTTATATCTGTGGATGATGAAGTATTTAAAAAACACGCATACAAAACATTCATAGATGTTCTATACTCTCCAACAGCCAATAAAACAACGTATAAAGACATAAATTATAAAAGATTAGAGGAATACAGAGATGAGATGCTAAAATGCCAAAAGGGAGAGACTTTGTCTGATATCTTTGAGCTATACTTCAGACCGGGTTATTATGATCGCAATGATAATATATCAGAATTATGTGAGAAGCGTATATGTGGTTTCGAATTAGAAGAAAAGATGCTAGATATGTTCAAAAACGACAAAACACGTATCAGAGAACTATTTGATGATTCATTAACCGAAACTATGTATCATTATTCTGAAAATGATGAACAAATAGTGAAGGAAGTGGCAATACATATGTATGTATCAGAAAAGTTATTGGTCTTAGAAATGGTGTTCTTTAATTTTCAAAAGGATATGGATAGTAGATTCAAAATTCTTAAAAATAATATATCCAAGAGATTTGGAAAATTGACACAAAACAAAAATGAAAAAATTGATTATGATTACTTTATAATATCTTCAATACCAATCTTTACAGCATTTCAATTACATAAAGAAAATAAACCAGAAAAAATAAAAAAGAGTTTCACTAACGTATATTAAAAAAAAAAATAATATATTATTAATAGGATAAATTATGTAAATATTGTGATTTAGTTTTTTTGCGATAACACATGTTTTCATATCAAAAAAAACAAACACTAAATGTTTGAAAAAATCCTTTTTTTTTAACAAATAACGTTTATATCGACATAAAAACACACAAAGCAATAACTAGAAATGAATATTTATCCGTGATTGATGCAGATGACAATACGGAATTATCTTCTTTTTTATCGCTTGCGTCTTTAGTTGTTATAAAGATTTTGTTGTTGTAGTAATATTTTCTTTCAACAAGTATTTTACCATTATAAGGATCATAACAACCAACAGTGTATAATCCTGATGGTATTGGGAGATCTATATCTTCATCAACCTTACAATGATTGGTATAATATTGTTCAAACGAATTAACAATTTCAGCACCCTTACTATCAACCATTTTTATTCTAAGATTAATGGATTCTAAAGATGAACTTCTCCAGCCACATGAACATACGATTGTAGGTTCACTGCGATGTTTTGTTACTACAGCAACATCCCATTTATAGTCATCATCATTACGAACACCGATTATAAGAGTTATCATTATTAACACTGTTATAGGCAACATATTTATTTAGATAGTGCAATTTCAGAAAAAAAAATAACAACAAACATATAAAAAAAAGATATATATACAGAAAATTATATTAATTCAAAATTTACAAATCAATCTCTAAAAAAATCCAGATAAAACTAAATTCTAATAAGTCTCTAAAAATAATAAAATATATTCTTATTTTTCCATGTCTGCTTCCTTCTTAACAATAAAAGACCTGAAGTTTTCAATTGTTTGTATTGAGATATCACCATTTTCTTCTACACTTACTTCGTTTGGAATTTCGTCATTTACAATAACAAACGTATGCTTATCACCAGCTGATAATCTCTCATCTATTAATGGCATTAGTCCTATCGACTGACACTGACTAAGACCACGATATTTCAAAAGCGACATAAGCTGAGTACCCATGACTTCTCAGATAATTAGATTATGTTATATAGCAGTTTAATATGGATTCAATAAATCAAATTGATTATGATCTATATATGATATAAAAATCGAACACATATTATAAATGAAGTTTATAATATCATTATCTGTAATAATCTCATTGTTTGTTGTGATTGCGTCATGTTTATGATTTTGTATTTTTCTGATATCATCCAATGATACATTTATATAAGTACGCTTCCCACATATTTTTGACAATAGCATATTACACAATACTCTTATTGTTCTCCCATTCCCATCAGAGAATGGATGTATTTCTAAAAACACAATATAAAACATAATAACATCTTTGATGGTTTTGTGTTTATTTTTATTAAAAATATCAATTAATGTTTGTATCGCTATATAATAATGTTCTATTCTTGCAAATTTTATATATACTTTTCCTGTTGTGATTTTAAGATTTGTACTATACTGTCCAGGATTTTCTATTAAATCTAACATTATTTTTTTGTGGAGGCATATTATATCATTATATTGATCTATGAGTAGATTGTTTATGGTATCACTTTTTTTTAAGTATTTTATACCGTTAATGATACCTATGTATTCATCATATATGTCTAATTTTTCTTGAGTGTATATTATCATAGCTTGCACCGAACTCATTGTTCTTTGTAGTATTTTAACATTTATTTTTTCATATTTGATATGTTTAAGTGTTTTTGTATGTTTAAAAAAGTATGATAAACAATATAAGTGGAACAAGTATAAACGTGATAAATGGAACAGAAGAAGAAAGAAACTCCCTATCTAATATAGAAACTATTTTTTGTAGGGAGTTAATTTTTAAAAAAGAGGATAATTCTGTGTTTTTAAATTATGACGAAGTATCTAAAATAACAAAAAACAACCCTTTCAAAGAAGAAGGAAAAAAACATACATCTAAGAGTGTTTTAGATATGAACAATAACAGAATCGTGAATGTTGACGATCCTGTAAATGCAAAAGACGTCGTTAACAAAGACTATTTAATTAATTCCGAATATGGTGCAAAATATAGAGTAATAATAGAACAAGATCAGTATACAGAACGTATTAGCAGTAGTGATATGTATTATGTAGAGAATAGATTTTCACATCCTCCTATGTTGGCAAGTATTAATCTTGAACTAAATCCAGGTAATAATGATATCAAATATGTTATTTATGATGATCCTTATATAGAATTAGGATCAATAACTAGAAATATAAATGTAGTTAACGGAATTGTTATAAAATGGCATGGCATTGATGATGATGAAAGATTGAAAAATTTTAAAAACAGAGTTTTCATTAAAACAACAATTCGATATAACCAGAGAATCACAGGTCCAAATAATAATGTAACAATAATGGTTAAAATAGTAGATAATATACCAGATAATAAGTTAGTAACATTTGGTAAATTGACTCAATACGATACAGGTATTACAAGATCTGGTTTTATTAATATAAACAAAAATAGATTTTATGAAATAAATAATTGGCTCAAACTGGTTAATGTGATACAATATTGTGTTCTTCAAATCCTTTGTGGTATAAATCCATCTCTAATAGATAGCAATAATAATTATATAGGTACTAATGCTGTGAGTAAAGCTATTGAGTATTATGGTAAAAATATTCCAGGATTAGCCACAGTAACATCACCTGATGGTTTTATTGCTTTTGATTCATCTGGAACAGAAGTTAATGGTGTTAAAATAGCACCAATAAAAAACGAAATATTATCTAGTGATTATTTTACCAACAGTGGTTCTGGAATTAGTAATATATCTCTAGGTGTGTTACAAGATGCAGGTTACACTGTCGATTATGAAAGGATTAATAATTTTATGATTAAAGATAATACAAATTATTCTTTTGAGATGGATGATGAATCAAATGTTACTGATATTAATATGAATTACACCAAACCTTTAGATAGTGAAATTACTGTTTATAGAGGTGATACAATATCGATAAAAAACAAGCATCCAACAAAGAATATAATATTCAAGATCTACGAAATAAGTAATGATGGTTATATAGAAGGAAAAACTATATACAAAGAAAAAACATTAAAACCAAATGATTCTATAACAATAAACAGTAACGATACTAATTATATATATAAAAAGATAAGTGGAAAAGAGTTCCATATCTACTATGATAACCCAAATTTGAACTATCATGATGAACGAGTGTTAGAGATAAATGAATCTCCTAATAGTACTCCTAAAATATATGATTTCTTTTCTAATCCTAATACAAGTGTCATGAAGTTTGATAAACACTCAAAACCATACGGATATGGTATGATGCCTATCGATAATGGTAAATTTGTTAATGATAAGAATATGACAGGATTTCCTATAAAATGGGTTCACCACCCATTAAAAATTACAGAAAGTCCAGAAGATGTAACTATGTATTCCAAAGATACTGAATCGTGGTTTATATTAATAGAATTTATACCTCATCTAAGACAAAATAAATTAGGTTTGTTAGAAATAGCTAACACAGAAAATGGTGATAATATTACTATAACGATAAACAAAATATCTGAAACTATTCTAGAAAGTGTGTTTACATTTACAAATTCTAAAAGTACCTTTATCACAAAAAGTTCATCTTTTTTAAATGATGCGAGAACTGCATTAGTAGTGGATTATGATGGAAAAGCATGGAAAAACTCGGTAACATTTTATGTTATTACTAACTATCATATTAAAAGCATTACAAAAACTATATCAAAATCAAACCCTTTACCATTTACTAAAGAATTTCTTCCTAACAAACTTAAATTAGGTAGAACTAATTACGACCCATTTGAAGGATATATTCTTAAATGTGTGTTTAAAACACATCCAGTAGATTCTCCTGTTTTAGAGATAAAAAACATAAAACAACTTCTAGAAGCAAGAACACCAGATTCATTAATATCATACAGAACTACGCAGAGTGTTAGAGAACCAGGTAAAATAGTTAATACACCTGACACAGAAAAAAAATTAGAAAATATAGGCACCAAATATTATATATCGTTATCTGGAGATTCTAATATAGTTAATAACGTTTTTAACACTAGTGAAATACTATATAGACAAATTTGAATGTATTTTCTCAATAAATCGATATGTCTAAGGATCACGATTACACTGATAAAATCAATCTGAGATTATTAAAATCAGGATTAGATTCTTTATCTTGTGAAAAGGATATACTCTGCAAAGATAATAACGTATTAACATATAATAGCGTAAAAGACATAGTATATAAAGTATTAACTGATGACCACGAATTATATGAAGAGGTAGATATCACAAAACCATGTAAGTTGTGGTTAACTCTTAGTATAAAAATACCTTTATTAGTCAAAAATATTAATACATATTATAGTGATAAAATCAATGATATTCTAAGTGTTATTAAATCTGATGAAATATATAAACATCACTCCTTTGTTGCTTTTGAAAATATCGATATAATCAGACAAACAGATGTAGAACATACCTATAATGTTATGTTTTTAAATTGTGTGTCAAAAGATAGACATGATTTTGAACGACAAAAAAAGTACTTAACTAATTTAATAAGCAAATCAGTTAAAGATCTCTCTTCTAATGTCGTAAGACAGAAACAATATCGCGGTACAACAGTTAGAATACCATTAAGTGTTTGTAACAATAAGATTAGACAAAGAGTTTATCATATTTATATACCAAACACTAAGACAGACAGAGATTTATCAAGTATTATAAAAGAAGATAAATCACTCATATCCAGATTTATGGTAAGAAAATGTTAATAATATTTATCCATATATATACATATATCTTTTTTTTTATGTCAAATCACAAATTTGAAACATATTTATATATAAACAAACAATGAGTATCAGTATAGGAAACCATGGCGAATATTATAATTGTCATGATCTTTTGATAGAATCTAACGCTATTGACACTAATTTTATTAATTCTATAGTGAATGATCCTGTTAACACTAAATACATCACTAAAGAATCTATTACATACAAAGTAGGATTTAATCAAGTCCCTATAGTAACAAATGATATAAGAGATATATTTAGAAGAATTATTACAAATAATATCGATGTTTATGAGTATATAAAACCAAATAAAAAATATAAATTATGGTTAGATATAGATATAGAACTACCTATTCACGATGTTAGCGATACGAATATTAAATTCTTGCATGAATTTACCAAGATATGTAATAATGATATTAAGTACTCATCACACCCATTTATAATCTTTGATAATAGCAGAGTGACAAATAATTATGATAAAAAACATAGTTATCATATATTATTTCCTACTTTAGTAATGGATAATGTTTACGAAGTAAAAAAAGAAGCTCAAGAAATATGTAAAAAATTGGGCCCATCATTATCGAAATATGTCGATATAATAATATACAAAGATAATAAACTTTTCAGATTACCACTTACTATAACTAGACGTAAAAGTATTTATAACCAAATAAAACAGATTGTATCACATATTAAAGAGAGAGATTCATCCGAATTAAAACCTGTTAACTCTATTGAAGAAGTATTAAATATATTAAAATTAGACATAAAAGACGTTATGTTCAAAGGAATATATTAATATAGAATATATTTACTAATTATATTATTTTTTTTGCACAAATAATTATGGATAATATTTACGTAGAACTAGATTTGATAGACAATATAATTTACGATATCAGAAAGATAATAAAAATTATCGATGTCAGATTATCTGAGAATAGAAATAACCATCAGATAGATATTCTCCTGAATGATTATACTATCTAAGATGTTTAAATGATATGAAAAAAAGAAAGAAAGAATTAAAAAAACAATTCTTAAACAATTTAATTTATGCAGATTATGTATAAAAAACAAATTATCATTTGTTTAAAATATCATCCATTTCCGTTTCCATTTCCATTTCCATTTTCGTTTATCTATTGGTTTGTGATTTCCTCTCGTAGAATACTAATATGTTCTATATCAATACTTCTGTCTTCTTTGGGAGAATTCTTATTTTCCTCACATATAAATAGGTGGTAATCGTTTTCATTTGACACGCAATATAAATCTTTATTCGAATACTCTTCATTGTTTCTGAGATTTTTCAAAAGAGAGTCACAATAATCATCTGCAGTAGATAAAGTATATAAAATACCTAATAATAATAATATTCGATACATTGTATACATGGATAAGTGTTATTTAATATAATCAAAATCACATAATATTAACATTACTGATCATCTACAGTAAATAAAGATGAAACGAGTGTTATCAGAAAAAAAGATATATACAATTATATTTACAACTAAATCAACCCCAAATTATATTTATTTTTTTTTATTTAGAACAACCTTTAGCAATACTGTTAAATCTATATTCGCATTTTTTTTATGTGTTATAGAATTATTAAGTTTAATATCATTGTTATTTACAAAATTAATATTATAATTGAATCCTCTGGGCTCTGAATCTTCTTTTCCATACTTTCTTATTAATTTACCTAATTCTTTAAGTAACCCTTCGAGATCAATACTATTATCATCAGAAGATGCAACTAAAAAGTGCTCTGATTCCTTTAATAAGCTTCCAGTATTAGTATCCATATTTGCTTATCGATTTATCTAGAAATATGATATTCATATTGATTATGGAATACTATGTATACTATTTGAATGTATTCTGATAAAACAATAAATTTCAATAATGGATCTTCTTCGTAAAAGAAGAATTCGCTTTTGTGAAAAGGTGTTTAGTATTATCAGAGTATATTATAAATCCAAGAATACAGAAATAGAAAATATTGAGAAACAATATATTTCTTATTTATTAGAGTGGGGTTTAGAACCAAATTTTAATATAAAAAAAACGAATAATTATACCTATCTGTATTAGAAAAAGAAAATTATACCTATCTGTATCAGAAAAAGAAAATTATTATGTTACCAATACATTGATTGGAGACCCATCTTATATATTGTTACCCCTTGTAGATAAGTATGGTGATTTTAAAGAGAATAATTTTGAATATGCAAGAATTTATAGAGTGAGAAATTCATGTGATATTCTATTCTATGTAAGCTTTAAAGATGGTGAGAAAGTTTGGTACCAACTTTAATATATATCTCAATAGAATTTGAATTATACGTAACTATAATACTTAGTATGTCAGCAGATACAATACTTTGTCTTATCTAAAAAAAAAAAAAATATTATTTACTTAATTATCCTTCATATTTACTTATGTAAACATCTTCTTCTACTGGATTCCATCCTCACCACAACAAATAGTATGGGATGGGAAACATCCACACATCGTTTTACGGAAATATAACACAGCATAAATCAATACTTTGTCTCATCTAAAAAAAAAAAATATATTATTTACTTAATTATCCTCCATATTTACTTATGTAAACATCGTCTTCTACTGGATTTTCGTCCTCACTACAACAAATAGTATGAGATGGGATGGGAAATACTTGAACATCATAACTATACTTTATCTATCATGTGATTCCATCTATATCTTTATAACAAAATAATATGGCATATGAGATATATACGTCATTTTCGTGAATAATCACGTCTACCTCCATCTTCATATTTATATTAATTGATACAATATCATTTATACATAAATCAACACAATGACTTCCTCTCAATAACATATTGATTTATGATAAGAAAAAAAATCATCTATTTTTTTTTCAAAATCACAGAAAAAAAAGAAGAGAAAGAAGAGAGAGAAAGATTATGAATATAAACAGAAGACAGATAAAGATTAGATATTAATAGATATTTATTTTTTGTCGTTTTTATTGGATGTGGGTTCTGGTTTTATAGAACACTCAGATTGTTTACCATCTGTCATATGCGATGAAAATTCATCCATAAGTTTTTTTTCTTCGTTGGTCAATGGAGGTGTCTCACTATTATGCATAACAAATGCATTGGTAAAACACCCAACATCCATCTTGGTGATTTTATCTTTGTCCATTTTGTTGTTTGATTTATAATCTAGAGTTGATAAATTCAGATTATATTTTTATATTATTAATATTTTTAATGAATAAAAGTGTCATAAAACAAGAATAAACAACAAATACTATGAATAAAATAATTACCATCTCATTATTGCTGGTTTTGTCACAATGATAATTATCACCTTTTAGTGTTGCGTTTATATAACATGTCCTATTAAAACAATCTATCGAATCATTGGTGTATTTAATAGATTCCATATATACCATATCACCCATAACATTTTCTATATTTAAGATTATATCGAAAACTGCTAATGGTTTGGTTTCAGTAATGGTAGGTACTAAAAGCACAAATAATAATAAAAGTGCCATACTTGTTTTTTTAAATGTGCATTAAATCAAATAAGAAATATAATCTCATCAACAATCTGAATTATTTATTTACATTTAATTATAAATCATGGACGACAATATATTAAACGTGTGTCTTATTAACAGTGATAAGGAGTATATTGTACCTAAAGTCGACATCAAAGAAAATAAATATAAACTTATATTTGATTCTAAAAAAATTGAGAATAACAGAAATTACTACATTTCTATAGAAATCTCAAACAAAAAAAATAAAATAGAAAACGATAGTATTGTTGTCACAATTAAAAAGAATTATTATGAACTTATCAAATGTCTCTTAGACAGTGGTAATGATAGAGTTATTGATTTTATATATAATTTCGATAAAGAAATGTTTATGCCAACAAGAATCGTATTCAGAGATGATAAAGCTATTTATAAATTATTTGCTGAAATAGATTTTTATAAAAGGGAACATAATTCGCATGAACAACTAGATTATGTATATGAATATTCTCAGAATCATCAAGAAAAACGTTTCAAACCCACATTTCAAGAAGATCACATACGACAACTTGGTGTTTTGTCAGAAAGCAAAAAAACAGAAATAGAACTATATATAAGATAAACAAATTACCTATTGGGTATAGTTCTCATTTCTACTAATCTACGATACATATTTTCTATAGTTTTATTTTTTGAGTTTTCTTGTAATATGCATTCCAATTCTACCAATCTATAATATATATCTCTGACTGTTTCTTTTGTTGATTTCTTATTAAAGAGATTATGAAAAAGATCTTTTACAAATTTATACATATTACCTTCTCTCTCTAAAAAACATTCTTATTGGATATTCTTCTTTCAGTAGATTTACTGTCCTTGTTGTTAGTTCATGGATAGCCATATTATTATCATATTTGGATATCATTGTATCTGTGGTGTAATATATTCAAACGTATTATTAAAATGTGTTATTATATCAAAAAAAAGTTAAGAGAGAAGAAGAAGAGTTTAATAAAAGACATAAAGTAATGATGGTGACTTTAAAATAACCAAATACCATCTGGATTTTCTTTAACGTTTTCATCTGAGATATAAATATGTACATCTTCATAATTTTGTTGAACATTAATTATAAGAATTTGGTTAACAATGGTATATTTTTTAAACATTGACTCATTGAATTCTGATTTTATATAATCTTTCAAATCAGAAGGTGTAGCTGAGATAAATATTGTTTTATTCTTAGAATTTTTTTTAGGATAAAATAACTCCAACCGATAACAAGTTCCATGAGTCTTTTCTGTATAATAATCGATTGCCTCACATATGTTTGACATATTGTTGTAGTATTTATAGTGATAAACAAAAAATCAAACAATATACACACAGATATTCAATATTTTTGCCATATTCTTTTTTGAAAGATATAATCATAAAATGATGGCAGATATGTATTATGTGTAGAAAACTAAAAGGTATGTTTTAAACAACATACAATAATTAGAATCAATCCGTATTATTTTTTCTGTTAAATCATCTTGTGTACCACACTCCATAGCCTATTTGAAATTAATATATGATAATTAAATAAACCGATACAATGTATAGGTATCATTCTAGTAGCAGTAGCGATTCTGATGATGAAAATCCAGGAAATACGTC
>JANSTP010292697.1:0-17976 GCA_025330745.1 Cladonema radiatum | reverse complement strand
TCCTGAAAATTATATTGCGTTATATCCCAACCCAAATTTTTTTTATACTTTTAATCCTTTATTTCTAATTCTTTTGAGCCTTCCTTTTCTACAATCCCGACTATTTTTTATTAAATGCCAAGTTTCTCTTATATGCCCCCTTCAATTAATCGCCCTCCCTTAACCCCCTATTAGTTCTGGGCTTTTCAGGGGTCTGTAATAATGAAGAGGTGGGTGGTGGTGCTTGACTTCTTCCCAACCTGCGATCTCCGTCACCTGTCATTGCTTTTCGTTGACTGGTTGACGAAAATCGATGATTCTGCGGTCATACTTTAAACAGCCATTGAAAGTGACCCAAAGGACCTATCTCTTCCCGATATTGTTTTTTATCTAGAAACAAAGAGCTTTGTTAGCATTAGGAATTACAAAGAGTTTGGGCCTAATATTTTGACTTTACCCGAAAATGGCCAAAAAAACTCGCCTACCATATCATAATTTGGGCGTTGCCATAGCAACACAGGGTGAGGTTACTAAAATCATTTTTTGATAAAAATGTTCCCAGATAACTTTTTTAAATTCGCAAAGCTTCTTGGCTTCTTTTTAAAGTTTCTGCGTTTTACTAATCACCGCATTATACTACTTGACAATTAGCACCACCCCCTCTTCAAGTAGGAACTGGGATCGAAAATTAGATGAACGCCCAAGGCTTTTATCAGAACATTTATGGTACTATGAAAATGCCTTGATATGATCTTTAAGAAAAAGAACAAAAAATTGCAGAAATTTCATTCATTGCAGAATGTTAATAAAGAGGATTTTAGCATTAACTGAAAACGAGAACCTTTTCGATTCAATTTATGCAAAAATTAAATTTTGAAGGAATGTACTTTTCATCATGAGAAAGTGCAAAACGAACATACTTCATAACATATTAACAACACTGGTGTAATCAAATAAAACTTATGATCTCTGATGTTTAATTGTTTAATATTTTCAGAAGGCACACTGCGAATTGTATTTTTCATTACTAAACTAGAGACAAGTCGATATTAAATATAAATTGATACAAACGCCCGGCACAAAGTGAAAGTATTCTACTGACAAATCACTAAAGTTGTAAATAGTTTCTTTATTCTTGCTTAAGTAGCCCTGTAAAAATGCCAAATTTCATAATTTATTTTTGTTTTCGGCTTTAACTGTCCTCCTTACACAGTGTAAAAGGCTCAGTGGGGTGATTTTTTTTTGTGTCCGCTGTCCACGTTATACAGGTGTCCTTCTTACACAGGTAAAATTGACCCAAAAAACTGACGGGAAGAAAGGATTGTGTCCTTCTTACAGAGGTATCCTCCACCTCTGTAGAAACGAAAAAATAAGTATACAGGTGTCCACGAACACAGGTTTGACTGTATATCAGGGTGGCCACTCAAAAGTTAAAGGAAATTCCAGGACTTTTCAAGGACTGTTTCCACTTTTTCGAAGACTTTTTTGACAAAAATTTAACGTTGCTAACCCTATTTTGTGAAATGAAAAGTACAATCTAAATGTAAATTAAAGAAAATAAGACAAGAAGCAACAATATTCCTTCTCGAATGCAAAAATATAATATTGACAAACAAATTCAAGGACTTTTCCAGGACTTTTGCCGATTATTTCTATTTTCCAGGACACTTTTCCAGGACTAAATTCCATTCCAGCATTGCCCAGGACTTTCCAGGACTAGTGGCCACCCTGGTATATGAGCATTGATGTTTAAACCAAAATCCGAAGTCTCAATTAAAATTTTTTGGCATTAAAGTTTTTAAAAAAGTAATAAGCTTAACTAAGAGAAACTTTTCCCATTGGTGTCAAAAAATTTTTTTTCTAATAAGAAACGACGCCCAGGTTTTAGTCAAGGTATCAGAAATTAGACATCAGAGTTGTTTATATTTTATAGGAAATTTAAACTCAAAGTTGATTAGTAGTTATTTCACAAATATACAGTAATGTAAGAGACATGCAACTAAAAATTGGAAATGAAAATAGTCTGGAATGTAAACAAAGCCTTTTGAGTAATTTTGAGTAGTGACTTTTTAAATTATATCATTCAAAGAAATTTCTGAAAGTTGCTTCTTAGTGACTTAGTGATCGGTCAAGCCCTGGACTTGCTTATTTTGCAGCCTTTTTTATTTAATAGCTTGAGGGGTAGGTGCTTATAAACTGGTTGCTTATAAAGAAAGTGCAGATGCGAACTTTGACAGGTTTGGTACTTCGAAAACGTCGTATAAATTGCAATGAATAAAAAAACACTCACATGGCTTTTCCGTTGATATTTGGCACTGTCATTAGCCAAATTTGCATTCCTTCTCTTTTTCTTTTCATATCCCTTTATCGAATTATAATACGTACACACGGCACCTATGAATCAAATAATCTCATAATCACACATTAAAACATTATTATCACAATTGGTTTCTTTACAACTGCTACAAAGAGATGCGAGTGACTATAAGCAGTTAAAAAAATATTTGAGACAAACTGAGAAATTGGCCAGTTATCAGACTTTAGTTTCAATTTCAACATGTCATTTTTCAACAAGAAAGTTTGGAAGTGATAATTTTGGCTATTTCCCAGTTTGGAAGGGCTTCAAAAAAACACCCAATTAGATGGGCACCCAAGAGCCAAAGACTTTGCTCATAAATCGCTGATTCTGAAAGCAAAAAATTATCCACTTTATTATGGCTTGTGGTGCCAACTTTCACAGAAAAAGGTCAAAATTGTCTCAATTTTTGTGCATGATTGTAGCAACATCCATTTCATAGCCTTACCGTTAATTTCATCATCAGTTGCAGAAGAATCTAAGCCACGGACTGAAAGACGGATGCTGTCCGTTATTGTCTCATTTCCGCCCAAAAAAGCACTAAATTCAGAGAAAAATAACAATTATATCAATCTTTTAATTCACACTCATGTTCTCAGTTATTTCATGCAGTACATACCAACACCATCTGTTGGAGCCATGGATGATATATACCGAATTATTTTGGAAATATACAATACTGCTTTTATATGAACACATAGCTCTTTAATAGTATAGATGGATGTATATATCCCAAGATATGAAAAGTCAACGTTTCTTAATGGGGTAGTATGATTCTCAAATCTGACACTTGACAGCTTCTCTAAAGCTGTGGAAAACAACTTCCTTAGCTTTCTCTGAGTTATGATGATCATGGTGACAAAATATATTATATTTGAATCTTAATTTTAAAAAGGTAAGAAAATAGACTCACGTTTCACCCTTTTTGAAAGACCATTTATCAGGTGTCTGCTCATAGCACTTTGGAATGATACCCTAGATTGTAGACAATTTAATGCAATACAAATGACCTGACCATTCATTAATATTATGATGTATATAAAGTAAATACATTTTCATTACAATGAATCTGGCAAAATCTAGGACAAAATATATTTGGTTAAGAAAAGTCATAGCTCATAGAGGGGTCATAGCCCCCTCCTTGACCAAATTACAGACAATCCCTCATTTTGTAATTTTTCGCAGTTTTCAGAAATATCTCCAATATCTCTCATAAAACACAAAGTAAAACACTGTTGAAGAAATTTTTTAAGGATTTTTTTTAAGAAATGAAGTTTTTAGCCTTCTGCAGTGCTAATTCAATTAAGGACAATACTTCATTGTGCCTAATGTGCCTAAGTTTTATACATACATGTAGGGAATATTTCTGGTATTTTGGAAAACTAACTTACGCTGTTGTTGTCTGAGTTTTAATGATGTTAACCAACTTTGTAGGATGATATATTCGAAATAAAATTGTTACAATTGCCATTTTTATAAACGAAATTACAACAGTTTCTTCGAAGTTCTTGAATTTTATCAAGCGAAACAACTATTCTCTGTTTATCATACAATTCTTTTTCTCTGAGGGGGATATTTTCACCACAGCAATGATTTATAGAGTATTTCAATCGGATTTCGGATTGGATTTCGACTAACTTCCTCTAAGTTGGCAGCGACTGAGGCATCAATTAAAGTATCTCTACTGTTGATGTTCGAACATAATGACATGTCTGCAGTTTTATTTCTTGGGTCTGTGATGAAGTCATTCCGGTTCAAATCCCTTTCGGTCATGTAGATCTTATTCGCACGTTGTATAATAAAATCTGTTTCCTCGTCAAAATTGTTGTTATCGAAAAACATTTCTAAGTCTTCTTTCGGATTGTTTGAATGGAAACTAAAAAAAAAAAGAAACTGAAAACAAAAAATAAAAAATATATTGCAAATACAGCAAGATGATATTCTATTTGAGGTTTTTAAAATGTGAAAGCAAATTAATAAACTCTATTTATGCCCAATTTTTCAAGGATCAAATGAATCATGAGGATTGGGCAGTGGTGTCAGGACTACTGTCATTGAGCATATCAACAATTCTACAATATCAGAGGGGTGGCGGTATTGTATTGTATTGTACAAAATAGTATTATTATAATAACCTTTGAACTATAACAACCTATTACCTAAAGTAATACTTTGTGGATTTTTATAAAAAATTTAACAAATAAAGTATTTAAAGACAAAAGTGGAAATGCAGACCAAATCATGTCTAATAATGCCGCATTTTTACCATAGCAACAGCAAACTGAGACCTTAGTAGCCATACTTCCGTTGATTTTGGTTGAAAATTTCATTATCCTTCTTATCATACACAACCTGTTAAAAAGCTGATTCTGCCATATAAAATAGTTATTCGCAAAAAAGCAATACCAAATTTTTTCTAACTACAAATTTCCAAAAATAAACCGACTGATGAAAATAAGTTTTTTGGGCAATATTAACGGCAATTTGATGACGTCATCACTTTTATGATCATGCCATCACAAGTAACATAATTCTTATTTAAACAAAAAGCCACAGGAAGGACGACAAAATTCAAAAAATATATCAGGCAACAGTTAATATAGAAATAATATGGGTCATGTATGAGCTTAACTTTTAGATGCATCAAGTCATCATCTGAACTCCTCTCTGTTCCACTTTCGGACATAGAATCTTCTGATGGTAAATAAGAGTGGAACGGGTTAAGTGTGATCTCATCATTGGTAGATATTGAACTAAACATGAATTAATACTTTTTCTCAGCAATGAAAAAAACATAAAAACAATAAAAATTCAAAAACTGAGAAGATAGCAAAAAATAATGCTATGAAATATATCATCATCACTTCAATATAACTTCAAACTCTTAGAGAAAACTTAATATATACTTACATTCTAATCAACACTAGAAACTATGATGTTAATAAAGCAGAAATGAATATGAATATTATTAACCTTGACATGCTTCCAGCTTTGCTGTTAATACTTGTTTTCATTTGTTCTTGATTGCTATGTTTTTTATGTTCCGAGACTAATAATGAATCAAATATTGTAGTAGACCCTCTGACAACATCGACTTTAGATCTTTCCTTTGACGGACGTGGAGTTGATAGCCATGTATTCCTTGGAGTTTTTGAACCTAAAAATATATAAACACTGTCAGTTGAAGAAACATATGTTCCATAATTGCATGTGTGACATTATTGATATTAACTGTGCAGGTAGCATGGAGTCTATGGTATCGTATTATCTTGGATTGGTAACATCTCAAAAAAGAAAATATCTGCAAGTTAAACTTCTTTTGTATATGTGACAAATAAGACAAATATTTAATACTTTTTCGAACATTTTCCAACACATATTTAAGGAATAAAAGCATGTTTGATACAGGCTTTTGTTTTAAGAGTAAGAAGGCTTAACCCTATTGGACCCGGGGGAGGGGAGTGGGAGGGGGTTTGCATTCTGCCAGAATGCTAGTTTTTTAATAACTCCGGAAGGAAAGCTTTTGTCACGAAGCTTTGCAGCTTCATAAAAAATTTAACTGGAACATTTTCATATAAAAAATTTGGGTGACCAAACCCACTGTTACCATGGCAACGCCCAATTAAAAGCCCTGTACATCATTTTTCAGGGTCATTTTGGCCCAATACAAAATGGTGAAAGCTGCATTAAAAAACTCTTTGGGTTCAGGTTTTATTGTTACTCCAAGTTTAACCTTCAACTGACCTTTTTTGATACTGGGAATAGAATAATGTAATCACTATCAAATATATACAGAAGTGTGCAGGAGGATTGAATTATAAATATTTTACTTGATATAAACTGTAGGCTCATTCCCATCCCCCCTCCACCCCAAATTGGCTGGTAAAGAAAGCCCAAAACGAAACTGGGTCATAGGTTTAATAAGTCAGTCTATTGAGAAAATTTAGAAAATAGAGCTTCATTTTCTTTTGAATTATTATTAGAAACAGCTATTATTTAAAACATTAGCCATGCATACAAATAATTTAACAGATAAGCTGATATCAGCAATTAACCTATTACCTCGGAGAACGTGATCTTGATCAAGAGCAAATGCACTTGGGGTGGCAATTGAGCCTCTGAATGGTCTGAATGGATGGAGAAAATAAGCTTATACTTATATTTCTAATAATGATTGAAAATAAGCTTTAGTTGTATGGTAATGATAGAAATGAATCCAATAATAAAACTGCAAATAATCTAATTTTAGTGTTTTAGTGTTTTAACACTATGAAAGCCAATTTCATAACATTTTTCACAATTTTTTTTCTTGATATTTGCCAATGTACAACCTTATTATAACTATTTTTAAAAGGTGTTTGGGTAACTAGTTCCAGATCCTTTTCTGAGAGTTTTTGAGGATCTTTTCTCAATGGGTGAGATAAATATTTTTCAAATTTTTTTGAAAATGCATATTCTTTATAATTTTTTCAAGGGTTGAAATATTTTGGAAATTCAGATAATTTTTTTTTTGTTTGTTTGTTTGTTAAAAACGAATTGGGATGACAAGAAAATTTTGCTGGGGGTACCCCAATGAAAAATGGGGTTAAAGAATATTTTAAAAAAAAGTATTTGATTCTATTTCATAAAAGCATATGCGTAAATATATACTGAAGCTAGATTTTTTATTTTGGCATTTTTAATTCATCTTGACAACTGGGCATATACACATATCTTTCCAAATATCTTCTCTTGTCTGAAGAGACCTTTTAATTTTGTTAAAAGATTTATTTATCATGAACTCTTTCATTTATTGAGTGTAACATACCAATTAAAATTTCATTTTAATGAATGTAGAATGTAAAAAGCACTGTTGTAATGTTGTAAGAAAACACTGCACTAATGTAGAAGGCACCGTTTATGATAGAAATATATTAATACATATGCTAGCTATAGGTTCAATAAGTCATAATATTTTCAGAGATCTTATATACGAAAAACGTTTACGGATGCTCCCTCTGATTTGCCTTCCATACAAGACATGTTTCGAATACTGCTTTGCAAGATGTGCATTCCAAAGCCATTATCATAAAAACTAATTAAAACATATAAGAACAACTTCAAAAACCTTTTCATATCTGGAGTTTTCATACAGCCCATTATCGCTGTTGTGGAATTGTTCGAGTTATTGTCTTCATTACATCCCAAGTTACTGACAGTTGAAGCAGTTACGTTGCAAACATCAACACTGCAATTTTCAGATGTCTCATGACAAATCAAACCGTTCATTAAAAAATCAGCAAAGTCACTGTGAGTCTTTTTGTTGAAACCAGCATTATCTTTACAAGTGACCCATTTCATATAAGTTAATGGTCTCAACGATATATTTTTATTTATAACCATAGATGCTCTGTTTATTTCATAGAATCATTTAACTCATCATAACGAGAAAAAAGCAAAGAAACATAGCTCAAATCAGTCGAACAAGATTTGAAGAAATTACAATTAAGAATACAGTATACAATGGATAGAATGAAATACTGTCGCTGTATTTGTACACACAATTCTTGCTCTTTGCCTAATCTAATATTCCTGTGTGCGTTCTGACATCAATTTCTGAAAAATGAAATAGTGCACTACAGTGGTGTCAACCTCGCAGTATTTTCTGGTAATGCAAGCTGACAGGATTTTAATGTTAAAACCAATATTCAAATGGTTCCAATAACTAAAACTGGAATTCAAAGTAGTAAATTAGGCATGTGCTTTTTATTTCCAGTTGAAAAAACTGAAAAAGTAACATTGATTTGAGTAACCGGTGTTTATTCCACCCCTATATTCTTCTGGGCTATCTACATAATTTTTCTTGTAACCTATGATAGCCAGGAGGAGAAACTTTGGTCCTCCATAGCCACTGGGCTACCACAAGAAATTTCACCAAAAATGAAAAAAAAAATGTCAATGGTGGAGAATAACTTTTTTCTAAGACTCTAAAAAAAGAAAAATATTAAAATAAAATCCTTTGGTTACAAAATTGTGAATTCTAACTTAATTCTCCATTCCTTCTATATCTATACCCAGGTAGAAAGATTTACAGAAAAAGAAAAATAAGATGCTGCCAAGATTCATGAAAACCAGTTTTGTCATGGTAATTTAGACAAGACAACACATTAGGCATTGGTTCCTAGAAAAATTGAGGTCCAATGTTTTGCTTACAGAAAATCTGAGGTAATATTAGACAAAGATTACCTTGCTCACATTTTTTTAAATTAAAATTTATTCAGGTTTCTGAGTGTAATTCTCTTTTCAAACCTTTGTGGAGAAATTTAATATTTGTGGGATATAGTCAGTGCATCTAATTATTGCGCACTGCTAATAATTGTGCATCTTAGAAAAACTAGTTTATTTTCTTTAGAAACTGCTAAATCATATGGATTTCTTTACTAGAAAATACTGTAACCTTCTTACCTCAACTTAACAACACTTACTTTATCACCACTACTTTCTTCGTTCGCAAAAAAACATTTTTCAGACAACATGCGAAAATCTTCGAAAATTAACTTTGATGAAGCCTTTTTTAACTTTTTGTTAAAATTGCTGCGCGGCTGTTCCTTGATTAATTTTTTTGACAGAAAGACCAGAAAAGGCTCTCTTAAAAGAAAGTTTGACCACGGACATTACTTCCGTTTTTTTGTCAAAAACCTATGTGACCTATTCAAAATAGCTTTTTTTATTGTGTTGGCATTACTAAATTCATTCTCAAAAGATGAAACGTATGTAGCCTGGTTTAGATTTCATATGTCAGTGGTTTTAATCTACTTAATGTAAATTGCATTTTTGCATTATACTATATATAAACAATTAACATCTAATGTCAGCCTTTTCTGGAGAATTTATGAAGAAAACCACCACTTTAAATGGGCTCTTCATCATTTTCACTCTTGCATTTATGATGCAAAATATATACTAGGAAATATATTTCTAAAAATTTCTATAGGGAAATTCTGCACATTTTACCAAAATTTCCATCTTTTTCCTGGTCAGAACCATAGATATATTTCGTTTACATATTTGCCTTCTATGCTCAAGCAATTAACATGGTTATTCTAGTACGTAATTAAGTAAGTAAGTAAGTAAGTAAGTAAGACAGAAAAAAAGAACCTGGTTATCCAATCAATTGTATTGGCAGGAACACTCCAGTTCTTTTTGTTCATGACATAAAACATTTTAATCATTTCATTCTCCCCTTACATTTGGTTATATTTATTTTTCAAGGACTAGAAAAGTAGTCCCTAACCTCCAAAGAAATCCCTAACCTCCAAAGTGAGCAAGGAAAAGAGCTGGACTTAATACAAGAGCAAGTGATAAAAGTTATATAGTTATTTAATAAAGAGAAATTAAACTTCTGCTGGTAAGTTAAAATTCATTATTTTGGTAAGACTATCGTTTGGGGAGTCTTTATGTATATGTACATTAGCTAGACTTTCACTCAATCGTAGCAAAGAAGACAAAACAAGGGAAATAGCCCAATATTTTCAAACAATCTGTACCAGCTACCTAGCTAATAGCTCAGCATTTTTTTAACTTGAGAGCAAGCTTAAACTACTTCTCTAGATTCTATAAGACACCGATTTCATAATCACATAGCTATATACAAGATTTAAAGAGAGTTAGAATAATGATCCTCTCTTGAATTCCCTCATGATATCTCTACAACAGTATGGGGGATTTTTAAATCCTTCTGAATATACAAAATCACCAGCGAAATCACTTAAAAAATAATTTTTATTTATTGAATAGAGTTTGAAATAGAGTCCTTTTTGTTGCTAACTAAAAAAACCATTCCATAAGCATGACTTTGTAAGCCATAACATTACTAAATAATTCAACAAGCTAACGTTGTTTTGCTGAACTTCATTGATCGGTTTAATTTAAAAAGATTTCGGTAATTATTTGAACAATCGAGACAAGCGCATGGCTTCATTCATTTAACCAAAATATACCGTCTTTAAGAAACTGTTAAGCAAAGAAAGAAAATGGAAATTACAGAACGATAGAAACATGCAACTACATTCATTATCAGCTTTATTTTCTTCTGTCTCACCAATTTTAGTTTTAATTAATGTTATTTTTTCATTGTAAAAGTACAACTATTCATGTAAAAGTTTCATCTTTTAATTTTCATCATCTTTTCCATAACGTATCTTTCATGACAATCTTAGAACAGAAAATAGAGAGAGATATTATTACCTCTGAATATTACTGGTAAGAAAAAAAACTGGTAAGATTGTATATACCAAATCAACAACCCAGTTATGATCATTACAATTTTACTGTCTAATCCGTTTATAACTGATGCCTGACATTCCTTCTTTTGAAGAAAAAAAAAACAGAAAATAGAAGGTCTTCTTCAGTGTCACTAGCTAATGATATTTTCCTGTAGGTAGTAGCTACTGACCTAAACTGTTCGCCTCATACTCTTTCTTCCATTTGACGTATCTAAACAATAGAATTAAGCAATATCTAAAATATTAGATAAAACTTTATTGTCAGAAGTTTTTGGTTAGTACTGCAAAAAGAACATACTAAAACGATGTACTCTAAAAATGGCAAATGACATGTGGCTGCATTTTCAAAACATTGTAACGATTATTATACACGTTATTTATACGCAACTAAGGTCAAGGGTCAGTACTGAAAATTTCAATTTCAAAGGATAGTGTTCGGGTTAAGCATACGGTGACATTTGTTCTCAAAATGAGTTGAAATTCGCTATATTTTGAATACATGTTAATCTTTTTTAAAAGCTTAGGAGAAGTTTTCTTACTCATGTGAAATTTGTTTGGAAAAATTCATTTTTTAGACAAAATTAACATTAGATCTTATCAAGTTTTGCTTAATAAGTCCCCTCATTAAAATTATTTTTCTATAAAAATCACATGATATGAATTTGCGGGTCAAGATAAAATATACATTACTACGTTTTTTTTCAAAAAATGCTTAGTTATGAAGAAATCCGTAATTTTTTTTTTTTTTTTTTTTTTGAATACTGACTTATAAGGTAGCTGTCGTAAAATTGCCATAAATTATGACAAAACGAACATTTTCAAAAAATAAAGCAATTGCGGCTTGATTATTATTGGTCAGAACTTAATTTTTGCAAGCATAAACTTTGGTTTCTAAAGTGGTTAACAGCAATTGGTCAAAGTGTAACTGGGACAAAAGAACAGCTCACAACCAAAAGAAAGCATTTCATATGCTGCAGAGTCAAAAAATTGTGTCTGTGAAATTTTGTAAAGGCAAATCACGTACGATATTTGTAAAAGGAATAATTTAAAATTCTTATGGATATCAGACTCGCCCAGCAACAATATTATTTGTGGATGAGCTACCTATTAAAGCCTTTCGTTTGTGTCCTGTTGGGGTCAGTGGTTTGTGTTGTCATGTACTGTTATTTTTAAAGCATTATGCATCTACTGGTGAGAGAATTCTTTCCCTAACATGTACGCAGCAGCTACAAAAATGGCACAAGAGAAAAGGCAAAGACTCTATTCCAATGATACCAACAAATCAGATTATTGTAAAGTCAGCCCACAGGAAAAAGTGTAATTCATTAGAAGCAGTTCCAGCTGATACTTTCAAAAACCAGGAAAAGGGATTTTCCGAATCAAATTAATACTATAATGGAAAAACTTAAAATGTCTACTGGTGATATGGAAAAACATGTTTTTAGAATACCTGAGGGTCAAGAGAGAAAAATCATAGACAAAACTGATGAAAAATATGGGTTAGTAAATAATAGTGAAAGTGGTTGTACCCAAGATAAGAGTGCTGCAGATGCTAATAATTATAAAAGGTGTACTGACTTAAATGAAAAAATTACCACAGAATATATTCTGATCCAAAACGAACTACAAATAGGCATAGTACTCTAGATCATAGCTACATGGAGCATGGAGGCACCATTACCACAAGGTGATAACTATACAAAATACAGATGAATGGCATGATACATGAAAGTACAAGAGTACAGGTTCAAGGTTACCATAATTGATCGGCATATATGGCTCAAAAAAATTCATTCATTATTTGAATATAGTTAAAAGTGGGGCAGATGATAAAGACAATTTTTTTTTTATTGAAAATATCAGGTGAGGCTCAAGAATGTGGATTTTTTAACCACCCCTATTCCAAAAGATTTGGTGCCAGCCCAGATGCTTTAGCACCAGCTGGACTTCTGTTAGAAATCAAAACACGTGGAATGACTCAAATCAAAATGGAATCAAAACAAATGGACTGCACAAATTCACATTCTTGTACTTTGTTATCATACCACCCAGAGTCAAAAAAGGGAATTTTTTCCTATTACCAAAAATCACCAAATTCTCGATATTGTATATGCTACATGCAACAGTATTTTAAGTGAAGATATGATACCTGAATGGATCCATTCTGAAGCAAAAGATCTAGAATTAGTAGGAGAAAAACTTTGTTTCAAAAAAGAATTAAAATTTGACGATTTGAAACTACTACGACAAGTTGTTAAAAAAATCCTGTGACAGAATTCATAGAGTACATTTTGTTGATATCTTGGATTTTGAAATTGGCCAGTAAATATGCTTTGGAAAAATTTGCAACATGAATATATTTTTTATTTTTTTTATTTTTTTCCTTTTTTTTCTGGGTTGCGGCATCAAAAATTTGACATTAAAGTAAAGAATCAGTAAAATTTGCAGCATTTAGTTTTGCCATTTGATTAAAAGCGGTTTGGATAAAAAACTAGAATTCATATAAATTTTGGAATTAAAAAATTATATTTTCTTTGTAATAATTATTTTTTAATATTTCTGCTCGCTGGCAAAAAGTCCCTACAACAGCTAAAACTCGTTCCCAGGCCTCATTTCGTTAAAGCCGCTAATTGAGAATAAATTTCTTAAATATATATATTTGTTCTTCACATATCCGTCGCCATGTTGATACATTTTTTATACAGATTTCTTTTGAATCAATAAAGAAAGAAAATATGAGAATCAAATATGCTTTTTAAAATTTTTGATATCCATGCTGAATATAAAAAGCTATGTAGTATTTTACACGTCTCTGTCTGTGTGTGTTACATCACAAAATGAACCTACAAGTCCAAATATCTCCAAAACTGTAAAACTTTTCAAAAAAGTTCAACGGAATAATTTTCCCAGCTAAAAACTGTGTATGCTGAGACATTAAAAAAAAAAAAGAAAAGGAAAAAAATCGATTTTATATCAAACACTATCCTTAAAGTATATCTTAACTTTACTGTCAATAATTGATTAAAACTGTCAATTATAACCTCCTTTTTAAAGAATAATGTCCCTCAGTCCTTAGTCCTTAGTCCTTAGCGTTTTTTATACAGCTATAATAATCAGAATTTTTTTATTCTTTAGATGCAATTTATGAGTGATCCTTATTTCAAAAATATATTTATTTTTTTGTTAAAAATATTTATTTGGGCCAAAAATGGTGAAAATATCTCTCACAGATTATTATCTTTAAAGCGACAATGCCAAGCAAGTGCAAACAGATAATATAACGTAACGTTTTATTACACTTTCAGAAAAAACTTCATTCAGCCGTAAATCATTCGCGGCTTGCTTGACATTGCTGCTTTAAGATTTTTATTTTTAATATAATCAGTTAAATTATAAAATTACTTTCGTCATGATGTTTCCATGGATATTTTCTTAATGTAAAATTTTCTGATGAAATTTTCTTTTACCGATTTCTTATACAAAAACCGTTGTTTTTTGGGGGCAAAAGTCCATTTTCCCCCCTTTTCAAATGGAAATTGGGCTTGAAAAAACATTTTTGGGAATACTATAGAAGCCGAGTAATCCAGTCGGTAAACTAGAAAAAATTTGATAGTGCCTCTTTAATGAAAAAAAGTTTGCTGTCAGTATCAGTACTGAAAATTGTTTCGAAAAATTTGAAGTCAATACTGATTGATTATGACCAAACCAGCTACACCAGCTAAACCAGTCCCAAGGAGTATCACAACTTATCATCTTTATTGTATAATTACCACAGCTATCATAAATCAAACAATTTTATTCCATCTACAATTATTAGGCACCTGGCAACTTATTCAGCATGCCATTCCACTGATAGTCCAGTCGTTGAACAAAAATGCATGAAACAAATTTAGGATGAGCTAAAACTTTGTACAAGTCCTTAAAACATGGTTCTGAGCCACCAGAAAAAAATCCCCATGCTAAGGAAATGGGGTAAAATTTCTCGAGCATATTAAGTGTTTGGTTTTTGATCAACTTTAAAAGCATTGAGGAGGGAGTCCAGGAAAAAACTATTCTGTTTGTTAAAACCTGTCGGCTCAATAAGATTTAATGAAATTTGGCACAAGTGTAAAACGGCACTAGCAGTTTACCAAAAATCAAATCAAACCTCATTTAGTCATACGATTAGATGATGACGTCATCAAAAAGCACTATCAAATGACACAATTTTCTATTTATTATTTTATTTTATTTTATTTTTTTCCTTTTTCTGATGTATTTTTGGCTCACAGCAAAAGAAATTCTTTAATTGATTCAGATAGTAAAAATTATCTACGCCAGATAGAATGATAGGAAGGTTTCGAAAATTTTTTATAAAAGCCATAATTTTTAATTTATGACCATCAAAGTGAGAGAGAGAGTAATCAGAAATTTTCAAACAAAAACGTACAGGTAATTTTGGTACAGACTTTAGGAATTAACACAAGACTTGCCACACATGTGTATAGTACAATCATAACCTAAATATAATTTTATTAGTGGGGCAATTTATCACATCCCTACAAAATGATGGCGCAATGAAAATTGTCGTGAAACGGATTTTATGGTTCTCTTGGCATTATTGGGGTTATAACCTTACAAAAGAAGATATTTGGTAAATATTCATTACATTGACCGTTGTTAACTAGCTTTTTACGTAGCTTTTGCCACCTATTTTGTTAAAATATTTTAACTGAGGACTAATGATAGGCCAACCATCCCATAGTGACGCCATAACGGTTATTGACGCTAATGCCTGTTTTCCTGTGAAACTAACTAATGTAATTATAAAGTCTCTCACATAAGCGCCGCATTTTAAATTTTTGATGGCTTATTTCAGTTTGGTGCGTATTCAAAAGTAAGTTTCAAAAATTCAGTGCTTATTGGATTGAAGAGGATTCAGGATTTTCGGTATACATTATCCTGAGTAATAATGCATTGATTCACAAAGTATACATCAAATTACATGTTTTTTGATGAAGATTTCTAATTAAACAGCTGCCTCTGAAAATTCCCAATGAGTATGACTAAAAAATTATGACTATTAGGGGTTTTCTTTTGAAAGGTGCACATAATTTTACACAACATCAACAATTGTTATCATCTATTTGTTGGTAGGTCAACAAATACCTGGAAAAATCAAAAATTTGCTCAAATTTGATTTTTCAAAACTAGAAACTAATTATGAGGGGTGGTTGGTTAGGAAATTGGGAAATATACGAATGGTAATTCCAATTTATAAAGTCAAGTTATCTAACACATTATTCCAATTCATGCTCAAGGTTAGTTAAATTTCATATAGTAAAGTTTTCTCTAAGTAATATTGAATCTCTAAGTCGTCTCAGCAGGAATATTCCATATAGTAAAATGGAGGGTTTTTTACCATAGCGGACATGAAATTTTAAAAGGTTCTAGAGGAACTTAATATAGATCATTTGCACTACCATTCGCAATAGTTTTGAAATTTAACTTGTCTTTCGAATTAGCAAGATTCAGTAAAATTTAATTAGTTAAATATATTCAAAGCGCTCTTTTATTTTGCTACATTTTATTAACAGTATTCGTCATGGCCTTTACTAATCTTATTCTACCGAATTCATTATGACGAGTTAACTTATTTAGACTTTTTCTATGAGTTTTACTAATCAATTTAACTTAACTGGTCTTCAGCTTGAATCCGTCCATTTATAAATTATGACATTACGCACCCTTTTATTAACTCAAGTTGCTGTCCCATAGAGAATCGATTTCCTTACTTAGTTATCAAATGCAAGTTGGACTTTTAGAAATATATTAGTGTTTTACAGACCGTTCTTATTCGTCTGGAACAATTTAAAATTTAGTGATTCTTTTAAGGCCAAGTGATTATTTTCTCAAAAGATGAAATTTATCATACTATGAAAATGCAAAATATTTTAATGACCTGTCTTCTTTAATATAAGCATTATAATCAATGTTAACGTAACATAACTAAATAATTGATGTTTGATATTGAAAAAATTGGCGATTTCAAAAATAGAAATAAGATTGGTGAGAATTTGCATTTGGAGTGCCAAAAAACGAATTTTGGTGGGAACTAGTTTTCGCGGATTTTTGCTGAATCTGCAAAATCCGCAAAAACTTCTTTCTGCCAAAACTTTTAACTGTCAAAATTTCTTCCCTTAAAGGTACTTTTTTCTGATCTTGATTTTCAATATCCAGCACCAGCATGCAACTAACCAATCATGCATGGAAATAGTCACAATAGCTGCCACTGTCAAGGGAAAAATTTTGTAAGCTTGGCCCAAAAGCTCATTCACAATATTTTTTTGGATACATTTTCTATTTCTTTTATTATTACAAATGAACTTCAAGTGTGATAACTTAGATTAATCTCTTTCCCAACATTGCTGAAAACTTGACCCTCCATTGTTGTGGAGCATCGTATATAGATTTAATAACAATTTTTCTGGAAAAATGTTCTAATGATGTAAATATGGCCGGAAATACAAATCATAGGAAAATGACACAATGTGCATAGTGCCTGATGATGTTGGAGCCATAAAGATGACATCAACAAATTATTTATGACATTATGTTGCATATCAATTGTTGTGGTATTAGTGTGTAAAGTTTGATTGCATAGATGTATGTGATCTCAAGATATTAGGTATCCACAAGTGGAGAAAAAAGCTCGTATTAAGCCTAACTAGACTGGGCTTTTTCTCAGGACTGTGGTTTTAGAAGGTATTTTTCAAAAATATTTTCCACAGAAAAAACCAAACTTTAAGGCACTAAATGAGCCCAAAACAAATACGAGACATCATTTCTAAATGATAACGTCATCGTTTCCCTAGATTCTGGCCAGAAAATATGGAAAAATGACTAAAAACCTCTAAATTCAAATAAAATTGGAATGAAAAAAGCTTTTTTCACATGCGGTTTTCACTAAAATGCCACATTTTTGATCTAGTTACACATATATTACAGGTTTTTCACAAACCATGCCGAAAGTTAGGTTTTTTTGGGGGGTCGGCCAACTTGTACGACATTTCACTTGTCCGACATCCCACTTATCTGACATATTTTTTTTAAAAAAGTTCTTTTGCCCATTTGTCATACAGCCCAAATGTAGGACATCCAGTTGTCCGACAAAGATTCTTTTTTAAAAAGAATCGAAACAGAAAGTTTCGACAAAGTTTCTCCTAGTGAACTTCAAAATAGTTTTCAACACAGATGTCCGTTTCACAATAATCATAAAAATCAGACTTGTCCCCAGTCTATGTATTAGCCTACAGGTAGCGTTTATATTCATTTATATAACAATATAGTATCGCTCTACTTGGTTATTCACAAAGTATTGAGCACTCTATACATGAT
>JANSTP010292586.1:0-17996 GCA_025330745.1 Cladonema radiatum | reverse complement strand
GGCGATATTGGTGAGTAAATTGCAATCGATTAGGGAACACATTTTCTTTTGAAAGAGGTTTAGCTTATGTTGTGATGCAAAATAATGCAATAAAAAGAAACTTTAGTTATTCCTCTTTACTTCTGCAGAGTTATTTTTGTCAGAGAATATGAGATTTTGGTGATTTTTTCACACTAGAAAAACCATCCATCTGAATGAAAATCTCCTCAGTTAGAAAATCTAGTGTGACATTAACGAAATTAACACAAACTATTTTTAATTCCATTTGGATAGAAGCTTAATGAAACAGGCTTCACAAGTTCATTAATCATGCAAATATTTCTATACACAGCCATCAATAAAAATAATTTTTCTCCTTTTTTGTCCACAATATTGTTCTTAGCTCGCAGAGAAATACAGGGGGAGAGCCTGTAATTGTTAAAGAGATTTTTTCTTCACTTTTATCAAGATAGTAAATATCGAAAATTTAGCATTTTCTCAATCCTCCTACCTTCCTCAAAAATAACACTAAAATAAATTCAATTTTTGTTTTCATTTTTTTCTTATTTTGAGGGAGCAGGGGGTTTGTTTTGAAAACCTTATTTATGACAAGATGTAACCTGAAATTAGCGAGGTTGAAGAAAAAAATTTCGGGGGCTTTGCGTTTATTTTGGCATTCGCCAAGTGCCTACATTTCAATGGCGGTATTTGAAAATGTGTTATCAAGTAATGGATGAGTTGTCGTGATAATGACAAAATCAATACTTGCTGCACAACAATATACTTTTCAAGCTTGTTTATTTTCAAAGATGAATATACAGAATATTTATCATTTATCATATTTATTTTTATATCATTTTTATTCTATTTTACTTTTTTTTACTTATTATTATTACTATTATTACTACTATTCTTTATTTTAGGTATTTATCATTATGTTTTTCCTTTACTATTTATTATTATTAATTTTTCTTTTTCTACAATCACTTTTTCAGATTTCTGGGACCACAATGGAAATCAGGTCTTTTGCACTTATTTTGTGTCATCCCTGTCACCAAATCTAAGATTTTTTGCTTGATCTGTTTTTTATACGTTAGGGTTTTTTTACAATTGTAACATTTTTTTTCTCTTTTCGTTTTAAAACTGCAAATTATAAATATTTATCTAATTTATTTTAACTTGTTGGTGACAAAATAAAAACAAACAAGCAAACAAACTAGAAAGACTATTGACTGAAGAGTGAAGAACATTACATGGTGTGCAGTGCCTCTTAGACCCCCTGTGAAAAATGTCACCCTCCCCCCCCCTTATTAAAAATGTCTTTTTTATGAGCCTCTCTTACCTTCTTGCTGGAGAATCCCCCTCCCCCCAAGACTATTTTTTTCTGGAGCCCCCCTAAAAAGTTTATCTGTTTTTAAAAATGGTAGTCTTGAAGGGTTACTAAAGTTTTACTCAAAAAATATATTCCATTTTGTCGTTGAAAATATCAGTTTGTAGCTTTGGAATGATAACTTTGCCGACTTTTCACTGATATACATTGATAATCATATTGATTTACTTACAGTTCATCTACATCCATTCTGAAATCATAAATTTTCTTTCAACTAAGTAATGCCTCTGTCTCCAAAAAAAAAACACACTCTATCTTGCTCTTTAAAATTTTTTGGACACCCTCTAAAAGAAATTCTTGGGAGGGGGGGTTTATTTACAATTACTTATGTCTAGGTACCATAATTTGTCTTTTTTAATCATTAAGTTAGAAATTTGACATATTGATCCATGTCATTTACCACTTAAAATCTTAGAAAAATTTAAATTTAAAGAATAATTTTGGTAGCACTCCGCTTAACTTAATAATAACAAAGTTTTGACCTTTTGGTGTTGTTTTATGAATGGAGAATATTTTTTTCTTTTTCATGACCGTGGGTGATTTTTTTGTTCATTGATATTTGTCCGTTCACACTTATGACAATAACTAATAGCAATATCAGTGTTAAAAACTAATAGCAAAGAATGTCAAACACATACTGAAATAATTTAATACCCTGTTCTTCCATAGTTTTAGTTGATTGTACTGTTAATAGCTAATGCAATTAGAAAGAAAAATCAGTTTGTAAATGCAGCAGGTTTTACTCCAGTTTATACATTAAGAGTGGGTATACAATCAGGGGTTAATGCAGAAAATTATACTATAGGTCATTTTTGATATTTTTGCCCGAATTTCTTCTGTCCAAATTATGTTCCTCACATGAAACAACAAAGTTTTTACACTAGGTTCATTTGGTTCAAAAAGCCTCATCAGACATTTTCCAATCAATTTTTTCAAAAGATTGTACCACAGTTAATAAGGAAAAAATAAGCAGACTCTGGCCATGTCTAGCTACTAAGTATAAGAAATAATGGAAATGTCTGCTTTAGCCAAGCAGCATGCACAATATCCATACCATGACTTGATGAGCATGACACAAGAGCTGGCTGAATTAGAGAACAGATGCATAATTAAATACTTTGCTCCATAAATTTATTAATGATAAAAAGCATGGTAACTCAACATGTTCTCCTAAATCTTTATGTTATCTGGATTGGTTACTTTTTGATAATTTCATAGAAAGTGAAACCACGGAAGAAAGACAAAACTCACATGTTTTTTTAATTCATTTCTTTATGTCTGAGACATCTGAGACTCTTAAATAAAAAATCACAAAAAAAGTACAAAAAGTAACTCTTTCTTGTTCTTAAGTATTGCAAAAAAACTCATAAGGGGACTCCATAGGGGGCTCTAAAAGTCCCTCTGGCCTGAATAGGGATAGGAAAGTCCTTTAAGTGGCTTTTTGGCTACAATAAAAAATTATGCCTTGAGATTTTTTTTAAACAGAATAACAGAACAAAAATGGTTAACCACTTATGGAAAACAAATTTCTAAGGGGTGAGTATTTCTTTCATATACAGATTCTTTAAAAAACTTTATGTATCAAAACTATAATAAACAAAAACTGGAAGTTTGTGTAAAGAAAAAAACTGTTGCAAACTTACTTTTTTATGGACTCTTTCTTTTTTAGTGGACTTTCGGACAGGTCAATAATCTCACTGAAAAAAGAAATAATAGTAGTTGACATTTTGCAGCTAGATATGAATGAAAACATGGGGAAATCTTACAAAAAAAAGTTAAGTTTCCTATCAGTTTCACCCCAACTTTATCAACATTTCTGGAATGAAAAATCCTGCATTTGCCAATATAGGGAGGGCAAACGTTTTCAAACAAGATGAGTTTCTACAGTAAGTAATAAAACAACATAATTAGAATGCTATGTACAAAGACCATTCTCCAATCAGAGCTGGTATCTTCACCAGAGCAGAACCAATCAGCATTCACACTTTTAGCAAATTCAATTACTTGAGTTAACATCAAAGTATTGACAACTGCAGCCATTGAAATTTGCCTCGGCATTTGGCAAATACTGAAGTAAATGCAATCTTCAATACAAACTGCATTTTTTCTAGTTTTAAAAATAAATTTGTCATACTTGCTCAGGTTTTCTTCTTGCTGTCACACCCGAGATATCGTCGAAAAGTGCCCCACTTTTCAGATTTACTTTTTTACCTAAGTACCCTAATACAGTGCCCCTATAGTTTAGTGTCACTACTACTGGCCTGAAGATCAAAAGACAAACCAAATTTGAGCTGCTACTAGAGTGGTATCCAGAGCACAGAACTGCTACTGCTGGTGAACGTACATGGGTACCCAAAGAAGTGTGACCAAATGTTTAAAACATCAAAAAAAAAAAAAAAAACATTTCTAATCTCCAGTCTAGAAAATAGTATTGAAAGAATTAATACCCTTTAAGTGCAGCTTATCTGCTTATGCACTTGTTTACAGTGCAGTATGCCTTGTTTAACAACATTCTGTTTTTTTGTCATGAACTCATAAGGGGCGACATCCATATTCATGTTGCCACACAAAACGTCATATGGGCGTTTTGAGTAACTGGGGTGGGTTGAAAAAAGAATTTTTGACGTTTTGTTGTGGCAACCCATATTTTCATGATAGAAACATCAATGATAGTTAGAAGTGTTCTTTATATTCATACCAATTTGTTCTCAAAACTTAATCCCAACTATTCTCAAAGTACTCTGCTTCGCCTCTAATAACACTGTCATTATAACCTTTACGACCTGTATTGTTGCAATTGCAACATTTAAGCAGACTGCTTGAAGTTACGTAGTTGCAATGTCTAGAAGCATGGCGTACTGCTGGCGAACCTACTTGGCCAAAATCAAGCGCGGTCAGGCCACCATCTAGCGAATTCAAGTATGCCCTTACGCCATGTCTAATAGTCAACTCTATAAGCCAAATTCAATTACCGGAAGAGAGAGCTTTGTCAAAGAAACACTGTGACGTTTTCAGTGGTGGGTGGGTGGGTTTCATCAAAAATGCCCATATGACGTTTTGCGTGGCAACATGAATATGGACGTCACCCCTAACATACTTATAGCAGCCTTCTTGAATTAACATCAGTCATCAGTCCCTTTTTTAGGTCCTTTAATTTGTCTGCATATCGGACCCTTCACTGCCTCAAAGACTGTATTTTTTGCCCTTTTAAATCAGAAAAGGTGTAAAAAGTTTATAGACGGATTTCTTGTTTACATTTTTCCCGTAAAATGAACTTCGTTACCATTCTTCTCTGGCAGACTAAAAAATGCAGACTGCAAATGGAAAAATGTTAGTTTGGTAAGATATACCAAAAACTCGTAGTGGAAGTTAAATGCCAACCAGATATGTTAATCCTCATTTAAAAACACATTTCATATATGAAGACTGAAAGAATTTGTTGGCAGGGTATGTCGAATAGTTAAATTTTCTGCAGTTCACCACTTCCACTTAGCATGTTTTGGTCTGCCAAGGTGGTCTTAGCAACGGCCGTCTTTTGTAAACATTGACATCACGAAGAAAGCCGTCTATATTATAGCTGACAATTTTTCCAGTGGAAAATAATTGAGATATTTTAATAAATTCCTTTACCACTTTGATGATTCAAGTTTTTGTGACTTTAACCTTCAAACCTGTTTTTATTATTATTATTATTATTATTATTATTATTATTATTATTATTATTATCATTATGTGCTTTGCTTTTCATTTAAAAGTTTAAATGGGTGAGTTGTTATAAAAATGACTAATTGATATTTTTAATGTCCGACAAATATATAAAACCTCAGGACATTGTGTCCTCCAGGAGAAAAAGTTATGTCAACCCCTGGATAGCTAAAGCAAAACTTGAAACCAGGGATACCACGATAATCAGCACTTTTTTGGGATTAAGATTCCTTATCACATGATACCTCTGGATGTATTTCATTAAAAGAAAAAGAACCACCATAATTGCCTCTGTTTTTATTATCAAGATTCCTTATCACATTTGACCATACCCCTGGCCATTTGTCTGTGAATATTTGTTGATCTAAAAGCTATGCTGGGATGATTTCTGTATTTACTGATTGCCTTACTGATGGCATTTTCTATTTAGTTGCATTTTTAACAATTTTTTTTTAAAGGCATATTGATGGCAACCACAAACTGATACGATGGAGAATCGTGATTCATGGCGGAATAGATGGTTTTACTAGGAAAATAATGTATCTGCACTGTGGCACTAACAACAAAGCTGAAACAGTATTGAGACTTTTTGAAGAGGCAGTAGCGAATCATGGGTTGCCATCACGTGTGCGAAGTGACATGGGTGTCGAAAACATAGATGTGGCTCGATACATGTTAAGCCATAGAGGACTGAATAGAAGATCTATGTTGGTGGGATCATCTGTCCACAACCAACGAATCGAAAGATTGTGGCTCGATGTACGAAGGACTGTCGTTCAGAGATTTCGTGAGATTTTTTTCTTTTTAGAAGACATGAACATGTTAGATCCTTTAAACGAGTTGCACTTGTTTGTATTGCATCTCGTTTTCCTGCCAATGATAAACGAAGCCCTTAGTGAGTTAATTTGGGATTGGAATGACCATCCAATCAGTAGTGCTGGTAATTTTAGTCCAAACCAGCTTTGGCATCTTGGATTGAGAAATTATGAAGTGAATAACCCTGAAAGTTTTGAAAACCTAATAGACTTTGATATAGATACTTATGGAGTTGATTATGATAACCCATTACCAAGTGAAGATAATGTCGTTGAAGTTCCAGAAGTAATGGTTGACCTAACAGAGCATGAGCAAGATTTAATTTTGGCAGAATTAAGGAGACTCGATAATTTGGGTATAGACTGTATGGATAAATATAATGTATTAATTTCTCAGATCAGTATTATTACTTAAAGAAGAAGGTGAAGTATGTATTTTCAACACAATTTATGTAGTTATACAAGTGGTTTGGTTTTAGTCTTTTTCCTCCGGCATTTCTTTTTTTGTTTTGTTTTTTTCTGAAGGTACTATTATATAGGAAATTTTATAAGCCCATACGATGGAAATCCCTGGATATGACCTTTTGGTCTGGATATGACCTTTTGGTACAAGGAACGGACATTTAGTTCAATTTAATTTCAAATATTTTTGTGTAAAATTTTTTTGAAAACTCGGCCCTAGTCCCCTGCCATGACGTCATCAATTGACCTTGGTATAGCAATTTTTGTATATTGGAAATATTGACTATTATTCAGATATAAGTTAGCTCTATCTTAATTTTTTAACATAACTTGATGAAATATTTTACCCAGGGTTAAGTGACGTCACTTTGGCGACATTATGACGTCATCACCGTGAAAACGCCGTGAGAAGCGCCAAATTCGATTTTCGGCGTTTTTGATGACGTCATCACCTTTAGGGGGCCTGATAAGTCACTAAAACAATTTAAATCAATTTAATACATCAAGTTGCACAAACATAAGCAATATGACGATTCATGCGGAACACATGAAGTTACATTCATATTTATTATTCAAAATTTCTAACGAAATGCTCCCTCGGAGCAGCCCCCATTTTGGCCCAATTTTGAAAAATTATCAGTTGAAAACGACCATCAAAATGGCCATCCAAAATAGGGTTAAAGCGCGAAAAAAGTTATTTGCTCTCAGTGGTTTTATTGAATCTGCTCTTACACTCTTAGGTCCTCTCAGCAAGGAAATTTAAATATATACAATACAGAATTTAAATTTCCTTACTCTCAGTACCAACAGAGTGCACCCGCCGTTTTTTAGTTTGAAAAGCCCTTTCCATTGCCCCTCATATAGCTATTTTAACAATATGACAGCATTAAATTCACTCGAGGAAGACACTGTGTTGATATGGCATCGAATTGAGTACAAGTATTTTTTATAAGCAAAAAAAAATTTCTGCTACTTAGCTTCAAATAACGGTCCATTTGGTATTAAAGTTGCTGTTGCTTAACATTTTGATTATTTTTTTCAGTTCCATTGCGTTTCCCATTCAAGCTCCTTACTTTTAAAAAAAAAAATTAAAATATTGCTTATAAAAAATACACGAAATATACTCGGATTTGATGCACGGTCCCAATATTATGTGGTTCTATGATAAAATTCACCTGGAAAAAATCTCCTCGTAAAGTTCCCCTAGTAAATATCCCATCTACGAAAATAATCCTTCCAGAAATAACCCCCTTAATGTGCTTCTATTTTTCCTTATTTTATCTAATACCTATGTTACCTATAAATTCAACTAAAATGTCCTTATTAGCGTATTCGTATTCTTAAAATCAAAAGGAGATGTCAAAAGGATTTCGAATACTTTAAAAATGATGAATAAATTTAATGAGCAAAAAAAATAAACAAGATAAGGCATTTATTAGTACTACTAAGTAGCTGTAAACCGCGACTGCACGCTAGGCGACCTCTTTCATTGAAATGGCATTCATAATTTTCAAGAAAGAAAAGATTTGTGAAGGATTATAGAATGATGAAATAGTATTAGTTCTAAATTATTCCAACCAATTTTTCCGCCTCACCTTGTTGTCATGGCGACATTTTAAATGGACTTTTTCAAAACCATTTGTGACATCTGCATACAGTATATACCAAGTTTTGTTGGGCAAGAAAAGTAAAATAATCGATGATAATCGAACATGCTAGTATAGAAGTTACTAATTATGGAATGGTTCCTAAAAACCAAATAACTCGATATCCAAATAATTGTAAAAATAAAAAGGAAAGAAAAGTAATTTCTTTTTTATTCGTAGCCAATGAGTTACGCAAAAATGAATGAATGGAAAAAAAAATAGACAACCAAATTAAAGAAAGCGAAAGCGCTTCTTTCCAATGTATCCAATCTTTTCACTTTTCACTAGGGCGATTTTTCCCTAGGGGATTTTTTTCTCCAGAGATTTTTTTCCATGGTGGGATGTTTCCAGTGTTGATTTTTTCCCGGTATTTATTTTGCTGCCAATTTTCTTTGACTTTCACTAACATTTTTATCCAATATTATAAGGTGACCGCTTATTAATTGATTTATTTAATAAAACTTACTAGTATAGTGGACTCTCGATAAAATGAACCTCCAAAGGACACATTCAATTGTTTGTTAAACCGAGAGTTTGTAATATCGAATGAGAAAATGAGAATGTTTTTGGGCAACGGGACTGAAAAGGTAGATCGTAATATTGAGAGCTGGTTATATTAGGCGTTCGTACTATAGATTTTACTGTACGTTCGAGATTTCTGTAGCCATAGGTTTCCAGAAGGTTTTCATCGCTCGGTAGATGAATTTTGACTGCTACGAGAAAAATTTCCAATTTTCTATTGTTTTCATAGGATCAGTGCAGAAACGCTCATGAATATTATTCTTTCATACAAAATTAGCTGCTTTTAAACATATATTGGAAAATCTTCCAGCACTGATGAGCAATTGAATCAACCACCTTTCTAATCTTATCGCCAGTAATAACACTGGAGTGTACAGAAAGAGTCTATTGCAAATGTTTATTGTCAGCAAAGTGTCTAGTGTATGGAGGAATCTTTATGAAAACTAGGGAAACCTATTAATTGGAACTCATTATGAGACATAAAAGTTTTTCAACAAAATGTAAGATTTTTCTTCTCTTTTTTTATTCAAGATACGTGTAAGATCAGGTAATGTTTTTCTGGAAGAATATCAGAATAAAACTGTCTTTTGGGAATCCATAATATATACCTAAATAAAACCTTCTTTGCAACAAAAATATCAAATAATAAGAAATAAAATAAGTAAATAAAGTAGCATGCTAATAAATTATAGCTTCTTCCACGATTCTCTTATATATAAAACTTGAAAAATTCAAAATCTTAGCATCTTACAAAAACATAGCCTTTAAATATCTATCGACCCTTGAGACAGCTCTAAAATACCACAGCATAATTGGATTTCGCAAATTATTTCATTTAGAAAATTGATTGTAAATATCTCAAATAAAAAGTATCTGTAAATATATTAAAAACTTTTCATAAATATACTAAAACTTGTCCTTTCATGTATAACAAAAGATAAAGACTGTATTTTCAAAACAAAGTAGCCGTTACCGTACACCGATCTGGATAAAAGTAAAGAAAGAACATTACGAGTTTCCAAATCCCTCGCAGCCTAAAGTAATCGCTGTAACAAAATCTGTCTTGAATTCCTCATAATTCTCGTGAAGAGTGGGAAGGAGAAGGGTCTGAAAGCAAACATGTGCCTCGGGTAACGATTTCTGTCCGTTCAAAAGCTGCAGGGTTATATTATAGGTATTAGCGGTTGATAAAAAGGAAAATCCAGTTGTGAACTTTAAAAAACCAGTGAGCATTTCCGTGTTTGCCTCATCAATAAACTGACGAAAATACTGTTTTGAGGAACAATCAGCGAGACTTTCCCACATTATTATATCGTTTATTTTTTGATTGTTAATTGACAAATCTTGCGCAACTATACAAGAACGAAGCAGATCTTCGAAACTCGCCACAAAGTCAAACAAACCCACGTATATCATACCTTCTCGGATTGCATCCACTTGTTTTTCTCGTTTAGTAACTAACTCCTCCCAGATAATCATTTGCTTTAGAACCTCCACGTTTCCAATGTCATATGCTCTGTCAATGGGCCATTGGGTTGAGGAAACAATTTGGTCAAACGCTTGACCTCGTGGTCCATCGAACAAATTGTAAATTTCCTCAGTTGTAGTAACATTGCTTAACGAGCTCACAAGATCTACTGCAGCTGAAGTCCCAGCGTTCAAAGGAATTAAATCCTTTGCTTCTCCACAAATAAGAGAAGCAACTTCATCTTGTGTTTTTTTCAGTAGGAGCTGATAGCACCATTCCGGAAAATATGGGAAAGGCGGCCCACCATGAAGGAGCGAGTGACCGATCGCGGTTCCAAGAATTTTGAACAAACAAAGATTTCCACCGGAGCGTTTTGGCAGAAATGATTTATGATCTGGCATTGCTTCGAGGAGCTCTTTTTTAGCTCGCTCAAAAAACAAATTGAAAAACTCAACAGTTAACGCTCCCGCGTCAATACCCGGCTCATTGTCAAAAGAGACTGTTATTTTTTTAAATAACATCTCCTTACATGCGAAGGAGACTTTATAAAAATTGAGAGCTTCTCTCCATAGTTTATCCCGACTTGTGTCTAGAAACTGTGAGCTCGAATTTATAGATTGCATTTTAGAATATTGACTGATAACCGATTTGACAGTTGTTGGAGAAGCCAAATCGAGTGCTTCGTCCCAACTTCCAGCTGCATCTAGAATGCCTTGGATTACTTTGGGGTGAATTTTCGGGAAGAGATCTTGAAGCCGGTCACCAGTACCTTTGTCGTTCGAAAATTTTGGAGCATATTCTTCTTCGTCAGAAACGTGAATAGGGCGAACTGGATCGTCAAAATAGTTTTCATCAGGCTGTTCGTTTTCAATTGCCTCGTGTTGGATACCAGGCTGTTCACTATTTTCTTCGTTCGTCACTTCTTCGGAATCAGATTGCTGGTTAGTGTACTGAAAACAAAGAAAAATAAAGAAAAAATTCTAATAACATTAGAAAATTTGCTTATACAGACCAACCGTAAAACATCTAATCATACGGCAGTAAAAATTCAAAGTCTTTTAAAAAAAATATTTGAAGAAGAATTCTACATTCCAAACATTTAATCTAAAGCCTCTTGAACCTTTTTCTTAATATTTGTAAATAGCACTTAATCGGCGCTTAATCGGCAGAGAGGTAGAACTGAAAGTTCTCTTCTATTTGAATTTTCGCACACAAGTCTACAGTAAACCCTCTAATAGCTGACATCCTATATTGTGAATACTGTACCTTATCGATTAAAATTTCGTAGGTTATAAGTGACGAAAATTCAACTTTTGACCAACGAAATTTTATACCCGACGAAAATTTTCACCAAAACTGAGTTTTCTATTTGTACGTGTACTTATTCGTGTTTTACGTCGATAGAACACTTTAAAGTCATATTTGAAGCCATAAAAAGGGGATTATGAGGAAAGAGCCCAGAAACAGCAGCCAAACTGTTACAGCAAAAAACACTGCTTTACTATTAGAGACTAGCACTTTATTTGTTAAACGTAAGTGAAAATCTAAGAAAAAACTATTTTCTTCAGGAAAGCGGCTAAAAATTTTCGTCGGCTAAAAGTGATGAATTTTCAAAAAAAAAAAAAAAAATTCGTCACTTTTAACCGGCGAAATTTGATAACCGACGAAACTTTTAACCGATAAGGTACCCATTCACAAGGGACACTTTTTTAGAGAAATGTTGAAGGTCAACTCTTAATAACAAAACTTCTATGCACAATATGGGACAAAAATACTGTAGACATTGAGTTTTAGGATTTTCCATTTTACATCTACAGGATTTTTTCAGTGAAAAAGTTGGAAAACTCGAATTTTGGCTATTCCCCAATCAAACCGGAAAACCACCCATAAAGGCTCATATAGATAAATCGCTGTCTAACAGGGTATCCAAATTTCACACATCTTATCGCTTGTGCTGTTAGTTTATACAGGAAAGACTCAAAAGTCGACAAAATTTTGACCATAATTGCAGCACGCACATCTCTATAGAAGGAAGCTTCTCTTACGCCTCAATGGCTGACGTCTCTGTCACACAGTGTTTTCAGTGCCAAAGAACTAGATTTTGTGTCCGATGGATACTATCCTGCTTTAACCCAAAAGCAATGTTTCTAAAAATTTAGTTGTCCAACTTTTTAAAAAATCGATCCCACTAACGTCCCCCCTGACTATGCCCTCTTTTTAGGGTGTGGATTGGTGGAGCAATTTTAACTAATGAAGAACTCTTTCCCTCATAAAAGATCAACCAAGAGCATAATTCCCAGAGTGATAGACCATGAAATGACGAACATATGCCAACGTCATTTTCTGCCAATTACGGCATTTTTTGAAAATAGGCGTTTTTAGCATTTTTGATGACGTCACCACCTTCCCACGTTAACTCGGCATCCCAAAAGGCAACATTTTAATCGAAATTAAAAATTATTAGTTTTTTACCAAATTTGACCAAGAAACAGGCATATGTCCTGAGACGACTTCTAAAATAATTTAGCGATTTTCGGTCTTTCTTGCACCACATATTAGCCAATAATTGTATGATATATAAGGTTAAAAGTTAAAATTATGGTTAATATTAACGATAAAATTTATTTTCTGCAACATTACGATCGTTTCCTGAGAAGGCCGTCAAAATTGGTCAAACATTTATAGGCCGCCAAAATTGGTCATTTTAGCCGGGTTTTTTTTGTTTCTTTGCAGTTTTTTTTTTTTCTTTTTGAAACTTTACATGATACTTCATATTCGACTGAGTTAAATTGTATCGAATTTCATTAAGAATTGCTGATTTAAGGTGTGCGTGTGTGTGTACGCAGCGGGGAGGAGAGAGTTAGCAGATCAGGGAATAGAGGGTTAATGATTCTTTTTTCCAAATTATCTGTTCCCTCCCCAGCCATTTTCAGAAATGTGTGACTAAACATGCTGTATCTCACGAGCTAAAGCTTCCCAGAGCTTGTTTTTGTCTCATTGGAAAGACCATTTTAATTTCCGTTAATTGAGGCCTTAAGCGGCTTCATCGGGTGCTTTACAATGGCTGACAAGGGGCTGTGGACTAGTCGGGGACTGATCTTGTAAGGGTTAAACACAATTTGTTTAAATTTTGATTTTAACCCTATTACCCCATACCCACCTGCCACACTCTGCTAGTTATTTCAGTATAAATCTTGAACTAAAAGAGCTTTTCCCACAAATCTTTATGACTTTGCTTAATATTTATATAGGAACATTTTTACGAAAAGAAACTTGGGAGAAAATGTCAATTTTCACTGTGGAAATGCCCAAGTGAGGGGCCATTATATAATTTTCCGGGGTTATTTTCGGGAAAAATCCAATTTTTTGACCCAAATTTCTCAAAACTCCCGACAAGATCAAAGAACTTTATTTTTCTAGCAAAATGTGACAACTGCACATGGAAAAAGGCCTTTCTAAGAAATATTTTCTCAACCTGTCGAAAAAATATACCATCAAAATTTTACGACGTCATAGCATCAAATTTGGTACCAAAGTGTTCAGAATAAAAGTTGTACCATTACTGTATAAAGTTTCACTGTGAATTCCTCTTTTTCTAGGTCGGCAAAATACTTGATATCTTAGCCAGCAGAGGGCATTTTAGGTCAATATTGCTGATTGCTTACCTGAATTCACAGTATTGCCACTCAATCCTCCCAAAATGGTGTTTGATGGTCATTCGTCCGGGTTTTTAAAGCTATAAAAAGCCAAAGTGAGATAGGGTTAAGCATGGTATTTCGATATAGTTAGTTGAAATCAAAAAACTAAATTGAAAAAATATTTTTTCTATAAAAGGCAAATTAAAAATCGTTTTCATCATCTTTCGACATCTAAAATTTAATTTTAATTAAAAAATCTGTCAATTTTTGCAGAATTATTTACCAATTTAATTGTGCCATCAGAGAGTAATCTATAAAATCACGCCAGGGTCCGAAAAGGTCACAGTTTTGTTCAACTTTTAAATTTTCCTCATGAAATACAACAAAACATCCATATTTTTTGTGGGGTAGCGTCTGATAATCATACTCTAAAAGGACTAGAATAGTTCCTGGCCATATAGTGGCTTTTTCATAAGCTCATCAATCTATATTTTTACATTCTAATAAAGTTATTATAATAATAGAATGCGGGATATATTTTAAAATATGGTTAGAAGAGTTGAATTGAAAAAATATTTAAAAAAGCAATCTTCAAAGAAGATATGAAACTTACGATGTCATCATTCGGAACCAGCCATACGGTTTTGTAGCCAAACAATCTATGGATTCTTTCCGAATTGAGACTTTGATTGTTGGTTAATCGGGGAACAACTAAGTCTTGACCCATGCTAATTCGAATTTCAAATCTGAAATAGATAAATACATTTTTGACCTTTTATCACCTTGATTATTGGTGGCCCTCCTCCTTCTGGAATAGGATTAATGTACTTAGAAGAATCAATAAAGAGGAGTAGACCCAAATCACTTAGTATTATCTAAATTTTTGAAAAACCTACATATTTCGTAGAGAAGACAACCTCTGCCCTTCTCATTTTCAAATACACCTAACTCACTGACATATTATGTGTTATGCCCCCATTACTAAAATTTTGAAACCCCCCTCGTTTGGGTCAAATTTATTAATGCACTTACTGGGCATCTGACAGAAAAAACCTCTTACTAAAAGTTTCTAATTTTATTTCATAAAAACAAACTTGGCTCTGAAACAAAAACAATTTGAAAACATAATTGTAAAATAAAACACAAACAAAATATACAATTTTAGTATTGCAAACTTTAACCTTATGAACTCAACCTTTAACCTATGAACTATCCTTGAAGAAAAGGGAAGGGTACAAATTATATATGAAATAAAAATATCATTATCAAATATTCAAATAAACATTCAAAACATGTTTGTCCATAATAATTTTCAATTAAATATTATACGTTTCTGTACAGAGAACAAAGTGATTGGATACATTGTAATTTATATATTGATACTATTGATTCCAAAATAATATAACCATTACCAAAAAACAGCACAAAGCTTTGAGTTTTTACTATTTCTCCCATTTTCATAAATTTGAAGGGCTTTTGATTCCAGTCACACATGTTTAAAAAAATCCATGCCTTCGCAAATGTTCTGTTTTTCCAGCTGTGGTTTGAAATAGATATATTACGAAAGGCCCTATTACTAAAGCTAATAAAGCCAGTCAAACAGAAATATATGAATAGAAAACAGCTAATAAAGCCAGTCAAACAGCTTTTTCAAAAATGGTTCCACTACAGATGTTTTTGTTTGATAAAAGATTAAAATGCAAAGTTGATTGTCAACATTACTTTTCAACTGCTAACTTCTTTACAAATCTGATCTTTAATTTTTAATAGGACATTCCAACAGTAGAAAATGGAGCTTTAGAAAGCTAGTTTTATCCTACGATTAGGCTCGTAAAACTTGTTGACTGAATATAATCAGTATAGACTTTGTATTACTGAATCTATGTATTGATTCTGCAAAAACATATCCTGTTACAGTAGTTCAAAATTTTAATGAGCAAAAACAAATCACACTTACTTTCTTTGCAAGCGGTTTGCCGAAACATGCGCAAGCTTGCTGCTAAATATTTTTCTCAATTCCTCATAGACACCAACTTCATTTAATGATCTCTTTAATTCAATATTTTGAAACACCATCCCTAGAGCAAAGATAAAATGCTAAAAATACTGATTGAAAAAGCTAATCATCATTCAGCCATGATTGCTTTTTTCAATTTTACATGCTGAAAGTCAAAAACTAACTGTACCCAATGAAAATTGTGCCATTTTAATACTTTTAAGAGAATAAAAATGATTCTAAGTTGGAAAACTTTGTGAAAAATATAGTATAGTCCAGAAATATGAGCTTCAGAAATATTTAACATGTATGCTTATCAGGTGATCTTTCATAACATGAGAGCTTTATGTCCTCATCTGCCTGAATATTCTGGTTAAAAATACTCACAAAGCACAAGCTTTCAAAATGAAGGCATTAACGTAGCTAAGCTCTTTCTAGAATGTCACTTCCAATTTCTAACCACATCTTGTTACTGTGGTTAGTTTTTCTTTCGTAGTATAGTTATTTTTAAGTGTAATCAAAAGTACAAACTAAGCTATTCTGTGTATTATACTGTACACTTTCAATCAAATGTTTAGTTTGTATACATCGAAATTGTTGTTCTGCAAAATCATTGAGACAGCTTGCTCTTTTCCGTATTCACAGGGTGTAAGCTAGGGAAATATGGGGCCCCAGTGCCCCTTCTCAATATTAATATTTAAACCGTCTAAGGATTCTTCATGGCTTTAACAATCTGAAAGTTAATACTGAAAACCAACTTAAAAGAATACAAACATATTGAAAACAAACTTGAATGCATACTAAAAAGAACAATTTCAAACTTTCCTATGTAAAATGTAAAGAGAATCTCATGAATACAAAAGGAAACATGCAAACCAACCAATAACAGATAGTAAAAATTGAATAAACCAATAAAAGATTGAATACGGCAGTGCTGCCAAAACTAATTGTAATTTTACTTATGAATCTGAAAATACGCATTTCTGATTCAGATTTTCTTGTGTCTGTTTATATTAGAGATTAGCAAGATAACTTACGGAATGGAATTTTAACTCAAAATCAAAACAGAGATTAATTCATATTTCCTTGTGTCTAATTTCAGCATGCCACTTCCAAGAATTGAATATATCCTATTTTTATCAATCATAGAACTAAAACTTGGAAGAAAATCCAGTTGATCACCATGTCAAAGATATTATAGTCAGATTGTTAAATATTCTAAATTCAAAAGGTTGTGGCAAGACCAAACATACAGTCAATTTCCTTTGAGAAAATTTCCGAACGGATTCCGAACTGTAAGTCTTACATAAAGAAAAAAGAAAAAAAAAGGAAGAACTTTTTGAAGCAAACTTCCACATTTCGTGAAAGAATACTTTCAGAAGTCTAACATTTGAGAAAGTGACCTAAAAGGCTTAGTTCAAATGTGCCTATTACATATATTACAAAAAGTAATGGAATGTTACCAGTATAAGAATTCCAAAGTGACAATTATTTGCACTAATGAAAAAACAAGCTATTGATTTTTCTAGGGGAGGGGGGCATCGAGAAGTTCTTGGGGGGGGGCACGGCTGTTTCAGATACCGAAAGTTGTGTCCTCATCTTCGAAGGAAGCAAAACTTTTTCACAAAATTGGCCATCTTTGAAATCAAATATCTCAGGATCTACAAAATACATTTTTTAAGCTGTAAAAAGTAACTGAAAGATCAATCTTTAATCAATTAACTAAACTAAAAAACCATTTGTTCATAGCTATTTTACATGTTCTTCGGTTTTGATTTCAATTCGCTTACTAAATGAAAAATTGACTTCCTTCGAGAGCCATGCGCACAGGCTATGATCATCAAAACGATCTGAAATTTTCACCAGACATGCGCGAGATTGGTCTTTCGTGAGAATAAGGTTCCACAATAGAAGCGTGAGAACTTTTTTATCTATTTAAATTTTTTCGGAAAAACTGCGTTTTGCTCAGTCATTTCAAAAAAATTTTTGCGAGAACCTATATGAAAAAACCCAGACAGCATTTTTCTTTCGTAAGAAAGGCGCGTTTTCTTTGTTTATTAGCCTGATTTAGATCTAGGACGCGGACGTCAAATTCATTCAAAGAAACCCTTACACTGTAGTGTGAAGATCTATTTACAATGCTGTTTTGCCTGATCTCACGTCCTATTTAGAACGTGAACGTCAAAAAATGACGTCCGCGTCCTAGATCTAAATCAGGCTATTGAGTGGAAAGGGGTGCGCATGGCAAAAAACAAATTCAGGAACAAAAAAATAAAAGAAGGACCAGCGGCAGCGCCACATGGATCGCATAAAAGCCAGACCGTTTGCGAAGAAAGTAGTACTTCGCTGACTGGTTCGGTAAAATATTCAGGTCC
>JANSTP010292475.1:0-17997 GCA_025330745.1 Cladonema radiatum | reverse complement strand
TAAATTGGACGAGCAACCATTATTTTAACAGTGATGATGTTATCACAATCTTGAAAAACTGAATTTTTGCCTTTTCGGGGCTTTTTAACGACGTCAAAATACTTCCAACATAATATGCCCGACTATTTATGTCACAAAAATTTGTCAATACATTCTTGAAAGAAGGCATAAGACTCTGTAAAACTGGTTTTATAATTACCAATGCTGAAAAACTGTGATACCTAGGTCCAATTATCACGTCATAGCTAGCGACTTTGACCCAGACCGCCCAAAAAGTTTTCATATTTGGGTGCAGAAACAAATTTTATACACTCAGTCAAAATTTCATCAAAAAATATTAAAGGTACATTCCCACCGAAAACTTTATTGGATTATTCACTAGAAAAAATGAGTTTTGTGGTTACTCTGAAAATTTTATTTAAAAATGCGCACTATATGCCGAGATATTATCATTTGATTTTTTCAAAAAAGAAGAAAAAACAAAGCAAATTCATTCATTCACAAATGTAAACAGACAAAAGAGGACCTTTTTTCACAACTTTGAGAGTCCATAACTCTACAACAAGAAGGCATTTTCATGCGAAATTTTCAGTGATTGCTCAAAATACAAAACTCTTCCGAATTATGCAATAAAATTTTCGGCGGGAATGTACCTTTAACAACAACGGAAGTTATTAAGAAAAGTTTCCTGGGGGAAGGGGGGGGGGTGTTAAATTTTACCAAAAATCGGGTAAGCCAAGTAGTAAGATTAATTAATAGGTTTTGTTTTCTGATGAAGTTTCCTTCAATAAGTGTCCTATCTTGTAGCTAATTTTTGAGATTTATAACCCAGCAGTGGTTTTCTGCAAAATAGCACTCTGGACAATTACTCCAGTTCATCTCACTTTAAGCAGTTTTCATAGTATATCAAAGGTGAAGTATTATATGAGGTGAAATAGCCCGGTGGACTAGCTCACTAAACTGGAATCAACTAGGGCTCGCTTTCACATGCATGTCTTTCATTTGCCTTTGAAAGGATTTCACGAATTAAGAATGACTTGATGAAATATTTTGATACTTTTAAGTTTTCAAAGTAATTGTTTCATTAGAAACAACTTCGTCACCAGATGAGTGAAGACGCCATCATCAGAGGCACTTTCCATGTAAAAAGTCGGGATTTTCTAAAAATTAGGTTTCTTCTAGGAAATGGCCAAAATAAGCATTATATCGCGTCTATATCGTGGATAAACTCATAGATATGTTAGAAAGAGATGAAATATTTTGAAAATAGCCTTTTATTGGCATTATTTAACGTCTAGGGCTACAAAATCAACATTTTTGAAAATTAGCATGCTAAAATTCAGTCAATCAGACTTGAGAATGTCACGATTGAGGAACATTAACTTTGGTCAAAATTTGTCTCGTATATTTTGATGAAATATGACAAAAAACTAGGCACATTGGTTTTTCCAAAAAATATTGCAGCAAAAAAATCAAGCCCCCACCCACTGCAAATAGGGTTAAGCGTTATTTATTCAGTAATCCCTTTTTAACTCCCGATTGTTGCTAAAATATCAATATAATATATGACTCGAATCATGACCTCATCACTAGATTTCGGGGTCAGAGTACTGAAAGATGTTTTCATGATCGTAATACCAATAAAAAGTTAGGAAGGTAGGGAAAACTTTATCTTAATACGTATTACGTTTCCGGAGATATTTAAGAAAGTTTGAGCCCGCGGTCAAAAAAGCTCCCCATCCCAACCTTCTCGCATAGGGTTAAGTTACGTTTTCTTTATTTAACGTCGGTCAATCTCAGACACACCATCTGGTAGCCTATATAAACCGGCGCCCCCAACACCAAGCGTACTTCGTGCCCCCATTTGTGCCTACAACGTGAATTGACAGTTGCTTTACTAAACAAGCCGAGCGTGACCTGCCTAAGGATTTGGATTTCACAGTTTAGTGATAACCACTACACCACCACTAACCAACCCTTCAGTCTTTTGGCCTAAATGATTATCCAGCTATGAAAATGAGTTTGGGAATTAAATTGTCACAATGAGGACAATGGTTCACAAAGTAAAAGATTTCAACCGAGTTGAAATTTTGTTTCTTTATAACAACAAGAATTTGTTCAACAAGAATTTGCTAAAGAATGGGTTGTGCTAAATTGTGCCATCAGTCAAAGCCAATGACAGCTGTCCAAAACCAGTCAAAACCACCCACCACCAGCCAAAATTAGTACGTAATATTAGTACGTAACAAAAAAAATAGTCATAGGTCATCGACTCAAAGCTATTGTAACACACTGAAAAAACTAGAGTGTAAAAGAAACTATAAAAGAAACTACGAATCTCGCGATTTTTGACTTATTTACGAAACGTGAACTCAATATTCAAAAACTTCCATTCAGGTTGGCTAGTCGTTTTGGCTAGTTGTGGGTGGTTTTGGCTGATAGTGGATAATTTTAGCTGGTGGTTTTCAACACTTTATACCGATTTGAATAATGTAGACAGGGTAGATTACAAACAAGAGTACGTACTTAGACGGAGGAGTTTCATAAAAACAGAGTAGATTTATAAATATACATGCTTATTTCTATCTCTGTTATTTCTATTTCTAAGTCCAAATTTGGGGATTTTAAGTTTGGGTTCAAATTTTCAAGGTGTAACTCTATTCAGAAGGGAGGGGTAAACTTCAACCACATCCAATCCAACTCACTATACCTATAGCTTTCCCGCTGTAACTCCAAAATATCTATAGAGATTAAATTTGGTGAGTTGACGTGGAATTTTAACCACCCCACTCCAGAAGCCAGCTCTGAGCAACCGCCTTAATTTTCGGAGGATTAGTAATTAACGAGTTGATAGTTACTAGTTGTGAGTTACGAGTTATTAAATAATAGTGCGAGTTGAACATATTGTTGCGAGTTGCGAGTTACAATCTACGAGTTGCGGTGACATATTCACAAGTTAGGTTATCCACCACTTTAACTCATTTGCGCGAGTTGCTCAAAAATCACGAATTTTTTCTTTGATATGTTCTTTTTTGTTTTTTCATAGTAGGCAGAGGGGAAATATCCAGTCTCCTTCTTATATTTCATCCCCTCTTTTTGCTACCCTCCCCTTTTGTAAAATTATCAATGTCCCTGAAAATCGGATGAACTCAAAAATTGTGGGCATAAATTTTTGCTGCTTAAAATTGAGCTATTTTATGAAGTGTTTTAAAGAAACTATATGATTTATATGATTTATTTGATTATTATTAAGAATGTTACATAAGACTATTGGTGATTATTACTTAAACCTTCAAGAAACATCATTCAGTTGGATCCCCTTTTAATATTTAATTCCCCTTTTTTTGTCATTCCCAGTTTTTATTTCCAGAATTCGACTCCTCCCCCTCCTTTTCCAAATTTACTTAGTACTTATCCTTGTTTCATAGAATATATATCAAAACGTTTAGCTCGTAGAAGCAGTGTTCCACGAAAAACAATTTGAGTTTAAGAGAATGGTGTATTAGCTACATGAATTGATGGTTAGTTACATGATGTTTCACGTTTTTTCCAACTTATTAGAAAAAATTTTATCTTTAGAAGGTGTTAACTATTCAGGTATCTTTTATTTTTAACAAAGATAAGGACCTTTAAAAGTCACATAGTTTTTCGAATAAAGTTACAATTGATCTCCTACCACATTGATAATCTTTATATAGTTTGCACTTTTCTTGCTAACTCTCAGTTATAGTATATCTCTCAGTAAACAAAATGAAAAGAGTGAAAACATGCTGAAAAGTGGTTGGTGATGTGGATGCAGGTAGTTCAGGTTTAGACAAAAAATGAAATTTTTCCATCCAGATTTTATAGTTGACGCTCCAAAAATTAGTAATTTTCATATTAACTTGCAACGTTGATATAGAATACGTTAATACCACTGGAGCAAAAACGCCTTGAAAATAAAGTAAACTTTCAGATAGCCTCAAAAGATAAACTTTAGTCAGCTGATAAAATCCTCTCTTTTTTCTGAAATTTATTCTAGGCTATAATAAGAAAAATAGAAAATCTAGGTTCTCATAAGCGAGTTGAAAAAGGGCTTGGTGATAAGGCTTTTAGCCTTCTTAAAGTCCCGTCTTTCTGTCCACTGTCATATTTATTGTACGTAAATGTTATAAATGTAAATATTTGATAGAAAGCAAAATGGTACCGAATATAAAAAAAAAAAAAATAAAAGAAAAAATAAATCGTTGTTCTTAGAACTAACTCGTAGATATTTTCTATCAACACGCGAAATTCTGATACTAACTTGTGCTTTTCATTGTTCAACTTGTATTATTATTTCAAACTCGCAAGTTTAGTGCAACTCATAACTCGTAACTCACACATTTTAATTTCAACTCGCCTTTTTAATAGTAACTCGTAACTCGTACTCGTAACTCGTGACCTATCAAATCTCAATTTTCGAAACCATGTTAGTTTTGTAAATAAACTGCTGTGCCTTTATCTTGACAGCACATTTCGACACTAAATATGTTGCGCTTCACGAACACAGACCGCAACCATCATTTAATGTCATTTATTGCCATCACAATGAGGTCGTAACGTCAAAAGGACGTTTTTGAACTTGTTTTTGACATACTAAGATCCTCTTCGAAAACACCCCTGCCTCAATAGCCCGGTGAAGTACCCAAACCTCACATGAATGAGATATTTTTCAAGACACTTTGACTGAGCCGGGCCTAGTAAATTTGGTCAAAAAACCGCCGTTAGATTTTCACAGGCCTGCAAAAAAGTTTCGCACTCGGACTGGGCCTGGTAACATTTATGAAAACCAAAGTTTGGTATTCATACTTTAGGTTTGGGTTCTAAAGAACAGATTTTGAATTTCGAAGACCATTGGTCTAACACAAGTTTTAACATGGGTTTTAGATACCAAAGAAAGATTTGAGATTCCAAAAGAAACTAAACTACTAAACAGAAAAAAACTACTAAAAGAAAAAAATTATATCAGACATTTCTAAAACTGCAGCAATGATTTATCCTTCTTTTTTATAAAAATCCTTCGTTTTTTCCACCAAGTTTTGCATTTTCCATTTTGACTTTCCAAACTAAATTCAACACTAGATTTTAAAAATCATAATATGTATAAACAGGAAATTACTTTAGCTCGAATGCGTGAAACGTGAGCCTAGGGCTTTGTGATAAGTCTACATAAAGCCTTCTTAAGGTCCTGCCTTTCTCACAATCATTTTCTAGAACATATATTATCGTTCCGACTAGTTTCTTTTTTTTGTTTAGTTTTTGGTTATTAACAGTATATATTTATAACGATAGCATGTATACAATTCTTGTAGATTGTATTGTAAAGGCGAAGCGAAAAGGGGGCAAAAAAAACCAAAAAAACATAGGTTAGAGATCTAAATTATAGGTTTCAGGTACTGAACCTTGATTTGAGGTCTCAAACGTAGGTCCAGACATATCAAACTTACGTTGTGGTTCTTAACCTACATTTTGATTATAAATGTGCATTTGGTCATCAATCGTCATCGAAGCATTTTATTGGGAACGTGCTGATGGTTTATTTTGCGCTGTTATAAACCTTGCACTCAACCACACCCACCTACACCTACCCACATCCAGCCAAAAATTGTCACACCCACCCATACCCAGCAACAAAATGTCACACTCACTCACACCTACCCATACCACTGACCTTAATAAGATAGACAGGACATGGTGCACGAAAAGTTGGGTTTCGTTAGCCTGTTCCCCATTACGTTTGGTATAGTTTTCACTTATTTTGCCGATCTAAAGAAACGCAATGATATCAAAACACATACAGATATCATTCACTTTGCAATATTTTCCTTTCAAAATACACCTAACATAATGGCTTCCTGCAGTTTTCTCGGCCTCAATGTAATGTACCTTATCGAGGAGTAAAAAACCGAGCGTAAAATTAACCGGGATAAATTCCGAGATTTTTTGTCACTTGTACATAAAATTAGTCACTTTTCACTGACTAAATTTTGGGTATTTTGAGAAACATTCTTTGTTAGAAGTCAGGCAATTTAAAATTCGAGGAAATTTTTGAAAAGCCCCAATCAATCATTTTGAATGGGGCATAACTGGGTTAAATTATTAGTCGGCTAAATGTAATCAGTAACGTCTAAAATTGGTCACTTTTCTCCGTTGTTTTCCCCCGATAAGGTATCAAAAAATGCGCAGTGTCATCTCCACCTTATTCAATTCAACGACTCATACCGAGACAAAATATTGCTTCGCCAAACTACACCTATTCTCAGCCACCCACACTCAGGCAAAAAATATTAGACTCATCATCGGCACTCACTAACGCACACGCACCTTTACATAGCCAAAAAATATGACACCTAATCACACCAAGCTATTTAAATGCCATACCTAGACTTGCCTCAAGTCGTTTTCTGGTGGGATTTTCGGAAGTCAACGTTACGATGAGATGCTTTTGGTCAGCGGTTTCCTAATTCCCGATTTGTCAAGAATGGACTAGAAGCTAGTCTATGTCACACCCAGCTAAAAAATGCGATATTTGCCAACAAAGCATAAAATTAAAAATATTACTCTTGGATGCCAAATATACGGGTCTAAATAAAATTAGACAACCTCGTTCCCTGTCCCAAGGCTCGTTTTCTGGTTCCTCGGTTTATTGGGTTCCAGCAAAGAATAATCATGTTTACAAAATCATAAAAAAATCAGATGAAAATCGCTTTGAGACTTGACAACTGTTTGTTTAAAATTAATAAATTGTAGAAGGGGATCCTTATAAAGTCTAGGGGTGGAAAGGTTTGTGAATATCACTAAGCGTGTACCTTGTATTGGTCACCCAACAGTATATATCATGTCATAACACACGGAAATTTACATTTTACCCACGGAAATTTCGAGTTAGGCAGATCTGAGAAAAAAAGAAGAACTTGCTAGCGAATTTTCCCTTGCCCGTAAATTTTTGAACTAAAAAGTGCTTCGACTTCTAAAAATTGTTTTACAAGTTTCAAGTTACAGTTCGAATAATAATTCTGAGATATAGCACCAATGCAACTACAGTATTAAAAATCGAAAGCAGTGTCGTAATTAAATCTCGAAAATTTTTTTGTTCTTTCGTATGAAAACCAAACTACAATTTGTGCCAGTATTATGTGAATATGGCGCATATGTCGCTTTTTTGTTTGGCGTGATTTTTTGACCTTAACCCAATCTAATGTGGGGAGGGGGTGTTTTTTTGGCAGTGGGCTCAAACTTTTCTTAATATCTCCAGAACCGTATAAGGTATTAAGCTGACTTTTTCAGTACATTCTCAATTTTTTATTGGAAAAACGCTGATCTAAACATTTTTATGTACCCTGAACCCGAAACCTAGTGATAATTACGATTCCTACCCATAAATAAAAATTTCTGTTTTTGGAACCCAATTTTTGACCGAAAATACCAATTTTTGACGTCGCCACGAAAAATGATGACCTCGTCACATTTATGGTCACGTGACAATGTCAAATGTTAGAAAATAGGTTAAAGTTTTAGTTGCAAGTGGTTTAGTGGAACTAAATTAGGCGTTTAAATAAAAAAACGGGCAAAAAAGCCTCTCCCCCACTCGCAATCTTAAGTCCGAAAAAGCCCGCCTGGGATAGGGTTAATGCGTAGATAATTTGTATTTTAATTCATTATAAGCAGTGCGAGCTAACGAGAAAGATTAGAGACTGGAGAACTTTTCCGTTGCTCTGACGGTAGAAAAAAAAGCATCTTTTGACTGCGTGTGAGTGACTATGGCATTTTTGCTAGCTGTTGGCAGGTTTTGCATTTTTTTTTGGCTGGATGTGGTTTGGTACAATATATTTATGGCTAAATGTGGGTGAGCGTGACATTTTCTTGGATGGGTGTGGGTGGGTGTGGGTTTGAAATTCCACAGGGCACTGGGCCACGCCCTTTTTTTGGGCCCCGGACCCAAAATCGGGTAAAAAAAATTTTTGAAGCACGATTTAGCAATCTTAACCATTCGAATACACTTCCTTGGGCAAAATTACATGGAATAGTTATTAATATTTTATCAATAGTTTATTCAATATTTTCTCTTGAATATGGTGCTCAAAATGAGCGAAAGCCTAAAATTGGACTTCGTCCCAGCCGAACAAAAATGATGACGTCATCAGCTTTTCAATGACTTCAGCAAAAAATGTCTGCATGATTTCGGCTATTCATATGTCCAACTATCATCCCTCAAAGTTTCCTGGTGGGAGCATTTGTATTTCTCGAAAAAATAGAGGGGGCTTCAAAAGCACCCCCCCCCTCGGCTTTTCAGTGTCCCTAAAAGGCCCTGCCTGAACAGGTTAATTTTGTGATACCTTACCCTGCTAATTAATTTTTATTTCGTTATGAAAAAAAAAATTAAAGGAAGAGAAAGAAAAAAAAAAGAAGAAGAAGACAAAGAAAAAAAGAAAATTAAAAGAAAAACAATCAATAAAAAATATCTTGACCAAGTTTCCGAGGATCATGAAAAAAACTAAGGATTATCTGAGTACAATCCCATTTCTTTTCTTTGGGGGTAGTAGGTGGCTTATTTTAAGAACGGTGGATGTGAGGAGATAGTTTTCAGCTTTCAATGGATAATTTCTATATGAAAACTTTGCTTGTAACATTCTGAGATTTGATCCTTCTACCCTTCGAAATGAGAAAAAGCAATTGATATTCACATAATGCGGATGTGGACAGGCTGGTCGTAAGCATAGGCCTATGACATAAACAATTAAACGTTAGACTTCAAACTTTCAATACCCTTTACAAAATTGACAAAACCTGTATTAAAAGTTTTGACTGACTGCATTACAACTTGCTGAAAAATAGAGGAAAACAGTTTTACAAAATAAGAAAGCAGAAAAGCAAGAAAGAATGAAACAAAGAAAGAAACCAAAGACGAAAATAATAATTAAATTAAAATTTATCCTCATTCATCAAAATTCTTTTGGTTCGTGTTTGAGAAGATCTTTTCGAACTTGCATTTAAAAATATCGTGATCTGTCTTACTACCTAAACAAACACACAATTTTCTGACACTATTTTGGCAATGATATATTTTTTTACCAAATATGAAACATAATTTATATTATCTGAAGAACATAGTGATCAAAGCTTTTGCACCTTAGTTTTTAATGAAACTTCTACAATCGATTTATTGCATATCACGAATTAAAGGGCTAAAGGAATCTTCTAGATGGGTGTTTGAAAGATTAAATCTTCAGGTATAAGATGACAATAAGAATCGACTCCTTTATTCCCAATACAGTTGACTCTCGGTAACTCTAACACATGACAACTCGAACATCTCCATGGTTCCAACCTTTTTCTTGGTCCCTTCAACCTTCAAACCCTTTTCAGGAACACACAGAAAGTCGAACATCTATGTATAGTAGGTCAAACATTTTTCAAAGTCCGGTGAAATTTCGAGTGAGTAAACTGTATATAAATAGGTGCGAGAGGATATCAATGTAGTCTAGTATCACTGATATTAATTTTTATACAATGTAGTTATCATCGCTATTTAACAATTATGTGCGTGGACCCACACAGACGGGTTAAAAAATGTTGAAAACTTTGTTCCCATTTTTATAAACCTTTCGGAGTATCGAACCTTTCATTTCTTAGACAGCTCATATTTCCGAAGAAATGGGCATTTTCGGACTAGTGAATTGTCGGAGTGTTGGGCTGTCGTACTAATGCGAGGGTCATAAGTCCGAATTCTCAATTCTCCGAAAGAACGATTATTTTTCGGACTAACGAGCTGTCGGAGAAACGAATGGTCGGACTTATGAGCACACCCCGCTATGAGAAGAAGAATAAAGCAGCCGATAGCAGCAGCAAAGTCAGCGACAGATTAGTTAGCGTAAGCCGCTTTTCTTGACTTTACTTCTTAAATAAACATTAAATTAGAGAAAAGGTAAGCTACGCCGGCTAGACCGTAAGGGGTTGGCTAGTTTTTCGCTATCGTTCTATGTCTGGCCTGCACCTTTTTACAATGTCAGTTCCGGTCCTCATAGTATGCATAATACAAAAGACGATATGATGGTGATGATATTTAAAAAATCAGAAGCTCATAATTGAGTTGAAGAAAAAAATTTCGAGTAAAAACATTTGTTGGGTGTAAGACTTAGACTGTGAATTTTCTACCTAGTGATGAAAAAAATTGATTTTTCTTGGGGATGACAGAAGGAAAATTCATACAACTTTTTTATTTGATAGGAGCAAAATTTCTCGAAAAAGGCATAAAAATTATATAAAAAACATGTAGGTATATTATCGATAAAAAAATAATATTTCTCCGTTCCAAACTCTTACAAAAAATAAGACTTGATGGAAGAAAAAATCATCATTATGTGAGTGTATTAGAAATACTTATTTTATTTAACGCATGCGTGTTAGCGACACAGAAAAATTTCTTGTTGAAAAATGAAAATGACGACGAAAATCACGAAACCAATAAGTTATCGAATTTGTCGCTGACTTAATTACTAAACAATTTATGTACATTCTATTTCATAAAGCTGTTCATAAAAATTGCTATGCCAAAAATTTCGGGAACACAGAAGAAGACCTTATAGATTTTGTCACTGGACCCTACATCACCTTCAAACAATCAGTAGAATACTACGTTATATTCCAGGTAGTTCTCTCCAGACAGGCTAGATTAAAAAAGATGCAGATAAATAAAGGAAAACGAATTCAGAAAAATTGGAAAACATTATCAAGAGAAAGTAAGAATTCTTTGAGCTTTGCTTTGAATAACGGGAAGGTTTCTAGGCTAGTTATATCAGATCTATTCAAAAGTAAGGTATTCCATAAACACAGTGCTCTGTATTTAATGGACAATTGCAAAAATTTAGTTTTGCAGTGAGGCACCACAAGTGATCCCTCATTTTTCAACGTATATTTATTTGGAGGGCGTTTTGTATACAAGTTATGAAACACAGATGGATATGACAATATACTGCTTTTATATACAAGGCACAAGACGTTACAAACATTCAGTTTATACAGCGAAGAACTTTTAAATCGTTGAATAGTGGAGCAATCGTTGAATAGTGAATCGTTGATTGTTATTTAGAACTTTGTTATCTTGTAAGATTTATTCATTCAATACAAGACGCTTTATTCTGAAGACCGGATTATTTTACGTGAGAAACAATTTTTTGATTTACCAGATCGATTTCAATTAGAACCTGTCATATCAAATTGACGAAAAGCTATTTGAAATCGAACAAATATTATGGGATGAACTTGTATTTGATTGTCTCTTCGATTTCAATGAATCTTAAATTGAAATATTCTTTTCCATTCAGTATTGAATCGTATTCATTTTCAATTTTATTATCGAATTTCAACTTCGAGTTGAATTCATCAGATTGGTATTCAAAGTCAAAATCAATTCAATATCCTTTAGCTTTTATATTTTGTCCGTAATATCACTTCATAAAAATCTACTAGCTATCAGTTATCTAATCTACTAGCTATCATGAAAAAAAAAAAAACTCCGATGATAAAGTCATTCAAGGCTCACAGATAAAGCCTATAGTAAGCTCGCATTCAAAAAGGCTCTTAGTTGCACATTGATATTAAATGACAGTTTTCATGTGTTTCAATTCAGAATTAAGTAGACGTGAGTATCGCGTTTCTATGCGTTCTTTATTTAATGCGCTCTGAAGACACGTTTACCATGAGCTTATATGACGAACTGACCATTCACGATCAATCGCCAACCCTTGTTGCAGGGGTTTCTTTCAAAGCCTCAGTGACGAGGTAAGTGCAGCTGTGTGTTCAAAGAATGAACGAATGAATAAATGAATATATCTGTGAAACAACGACAACAAAATTTACAAATTGGAAATTAACATACTATATACTGTAATACATACTGTGAGAGCTCGAGAGGGGCGCCAAAATATTAAAATAATTCAATGGGCTCCTGAAAACAAAAAAACCAAATAAATAAATAACTGAAAAAAAATATATTCATAAAATAAAAAAAAGAAAAAAATAAGGAAGAGAAACATACAAAACAAGACACAAAACAAAAATTGTAAAAAGGAAACAACAACCATAAAAAAATCACCAATAATCAAACAAAAAAAAGCTTTGTGAAGCAGTAAGAGACAAAAGAGTAAGATCCAATTTCCATGCCAGTTTATGGCCATTAAAAACAATAATGGAAACAAACTCTTGGATTAACTTAAGGGGTAGTCGCAGATTTTCTCTCGGTGCTTGTAGTACCTTATTAGTAAGGAAAAAGTCAGTAAAAAATGACATAAAATTTGCGAAGTAACCCAAAAAGTAACTAACTTTTCTAGCGACCAAAACTTTCGCCAATTTTTTTCCTGACTTTCTTTTCACCGATAAAGTAAATGGAACTTCAATTATTACTTGCTTATGTTGGCACGAAATTAGTCCTTTCGATATTGATACCCAAGTTTCTTTTTCATTACCAGCCTGTTTGCTCAGTCTAGCACTAGTTTAGCATAGTATCAGTTTAGCAGGCACTCATATTTTTAAGTTTCAAACAAATCTTAATAAAATATAACATTTTTAACAATTCAGATTTTCTTGGTCATTTTTGATCTGAAACTGACCAGCAAAAAATAACAAAAATCTAAAATTTGGTTTGCAAAGAATGACCAATTTTTTTCATGTAACTAATTTTTTGCCAAGCAAAATTCTTGCCAGATTTTCTTTTTGATGACATTTTTTTACCGATCAGCCATTTGATTCTACATCCGTTATTGTATTTAAGTCACTTCTACTGAATTATTAAGGGGACAATTTTCGAAAGGTCAGTATTACCAATGGCCAACTTTTCAGCTTGTAAGTTCCAAAGGACAATTCATTGTACAATTTTCCAAATAAGGAAACCGTTCATTTCTGAAATGAAACATGTCTTAATTATCAAATCTGTATACTTCGAGCGCATGATAACAGTAATACGTGTACTCGGAATAATCAAACAGCAAGAAAACGACAGCGACGTAATTGTATTACTTCATGAAGCAAATACTTTGTTAGATTCGTTAGTTTGGTATAAACCAGCAGACCAGGTTAATTCTAAGTGCTTTGTTATTTTATTAAGCACTGATTATTTTATTAAGCACTGAGACAGGGGTGCAATGTATGACGGACTTATTCAACCATCCTTCAGACCTAGCGTTTCAGCCATCTCTCTGATGTAGCCTTTCTGATCTAGCTTTTCCGCAAATGCGCCCAAGGATGACATCAAACCACGATCTTCTTTACTCAAATCCAACTTAAATATCTCTCTCGAATTTTTATTAATTCTTTCGGCCAATCTTTTGTCTCCTCTTTCCATATTTGAGTTCATTAAATTTTTAAGCGTTCCATATTTTGTATTCATTGTACGAACCAACCTTTTTTCTAACATTTCTATGTCTGCTTTCATCTTGTCAAGCTCCGTCTGTTCATACGCTGTTTTAACTTGTACGGAATTCGACCACTTGCTACTTCCTCCAAGAGTGATCACCTGAACAGAGAGTTTTCATCAGATTTAAATATATTAATAGTGGTACGAGCGCCGCAAAGACATGAAGCAGGTAATATAGATATATTAGGATGCGGACGTCAAACTCAAATATCCTTGGTCGCATCTAGTATTCTACAAAGTTGGATGCTACAAGCGATTTTGTAGTTTTCGTTTGACCATAGCGAATGCTACATGCTATTTGTAGCATGCTACATGCAACAAATATTAGTATGTCAATTCTTAAATTTGAACTGAACAGAGTTGCCTGAACAAAGTTGGCCAAACAAATGCGATTTTGTAGCACGCAAGTTGTAGCATGCCGCATGCGACTTTGTAGCCTTCGGTTGGCTGGGACTTTATTTATAGATTTTCTTCAGGGTTGAATAGACAAAACCGCATGTCTATTGATCCCATTGTATTTGAATTGAACTAACATTGAATGGATTTGAATTTTCATTGCTCGATTCATGAGTTTCTTAGTTCGTTTCTTCGTCAGTTTCTTGGTTATTTCGAGGGTTGGTTTGAGTAATTGTAAAGAAAGTTTTTTCGAAAATTTTAAAATTGGTAGTTTTTTTTTGGGAAGATCTAGAATAATACGGACTTTTTCAAAAGAAATGAGGGATTTTTCGAAGGGGATATTTTTTTAGAAATGTGCTAAATATACTTGAATGTGCCAAAATATACTTCAAAACAGCATAATTGCAATCACAATTAGTTGAAAGGGTTAAAACAAGCCATAATAAACTGAATTGGAGATGTAATTATCATTTTACAATTGATGGCGTCATCACAATCTTGAAAAACTGAATTTTCGGCTTTTCGCGGCTTTTTGACTTGTGACATCATTATGACTTCGCAATGACGTCAAAATACTTCCGACATATGCTAGACTACTTATGTCAGAACAGTTTGTCAATATATTTTAGGCATAAGACAATGTAAAACTGGTTTTATAATAACAAGTGCTGAAAAATGATGATACCTAGATGTCATTATGATGTCATTTCCAGCGACTAAGACCCACACTCCCGAAAATACTTTTTCATGGTTGGGTGCAGAAATAAATTTTATACACTCAGTGAAGTTTCATCAAAAAAATGTTAACTACTACGGAAGTTTTTAAATACCTCCCAGGTAAAATAGGGTTAAATAGCCAGATTTTAAGTTTCAGGTGTAGGACTCCATCCTTGGTTTTAGCATTTCAACTAAGATAGCACTGACCTGTCAATTGTTCAATTGCCGGATGATACACATTTAAATAGACGTGAGGCCTTGTAGATATCACAAATATGATTCAGTTAAGGGTATATTTGTTCTAAGTTAGCTTAAGAAAGATTTTATAGTGGTCGTGTCCATTTACTCTTTTGAAAATCCCCAAATCTACACCATTCTCTTCCAGATCAGGTCTTATGACCTTCTTTGAGTACCAAATGTCTGTTCATTAAAACATTGTCTCTTCATTATAACACAAGGGGCACAGCTAAAGGCCAAATTGCTAGGCCAAAACATAAAGTTCCTCCACAGTCACCTTTTGAATGACTGGAATGTCTTTTCGTAAGAGATGTTATAAGCTGTTTCGATATATAAACACCTTTTTAACGTTGGAACTGCTGAGCAAAAACTAGTTTTATTGACTGTTTTATTGCTTTAGAAACTCATCACAGGTTTAATTGTTTTTCACATTATTCATGAATTAGTTTAAACAGTTTTAGGAGTATTTTTTCTAGTCAGGCTAGTTCTCCTAAGACCTAAGTTCCAGACCTACCTAAAAATATGCTAGTTTAATTTATTTGATGTTCTTTAGCTCTATTCGTTTTATGATTTTTATTTTTCCTTATTTGTTGCTTAGCCCCCCTGGTAAAATACTTTTACACTAATAGCCCCTCTAAGTCTTTTAGTTCAGCTACGGGCCTGTGGTTTTCAATCAAGACACACCTATTTTCAAGTACGTAAACTAAGAAGGTATTGAACTAACTAATGGTCTGCTGTATCGTTTTTCTCTTTAGCTGCAGCCATCCCACTATTAAGATATATACATATTCCAAGTAAAATAGAAACTTATTGGAGAGAAATCGCAGAAATGATTTCAGACAAACTTCTGCTTGCATGCTACATATACCTATTTCTGCCTGTAACATTCAATACAGGGAAGTTAATAAGCCTGCTGGAAAAATTAGGAAGATAATGTGAAGAAAGGAAAACTGGCGGCAAACTGGTTACAGCAATGTTTGATGCTTACCTTCACATTAAATGTGTAAAACGTCCCTTGACGTAAACCTGAAACTCTGTACGTGTTACTTCTAATTTTGTGCAAATACTGTGTTGTTGTTCCAGTAGCTTTGTGTACTCCTTGTGTATCTTTTTGCACGTAGGTAATTGTATATGAATCAATCGTATCCCCAGTAGTCACAGCGGGAGTACTCCATGTCAGTTTCACTGATGATAGGCCAGCTTGACCAATCGTTGATAAAACTGGCGCGTTAGAGCTTGTGTAAAAAAAGCGGACAACACTTTTGCTATGAATATTTCCGGTCATTGCAGTCACAACCACTTTATATTTGGATTTTGGTTTCAAATTGTAAAACGTTACAGCCTTTATTGGTCCATTTTTCAAGTCTATTTCTTCTTCGTTGTCTTCTGTAACTACTAAATTTAGAAATTACCTAAGTTATTAACATTATATGTTAACCTGAAACATTATCTTATGTTGTATCAAACTGTCCAGCTTTCATTTACTGAAAGCAATAGGTAGTGAATCCTTAAAGCGCCAATGTCAACCGAGCTCAACAGATAATATAACGTAACGCTATATTGTCACTCTCAGAAGAAAATACAGCACGCGGTATATCATTTGCGTCATGCTTGACATTGGCGCTTCAACTCTACGTTTGAAGAACAACATGAAACAAATTTCAGGGACGTTTATCGAACATAGGCAAAGGGGGAATGCTTTTTCGTAATTTATTATGGAAACTGCTTTAAAAACTTGAGGTGTAGAGTTAAAGCGGAATCTCAAGTTTCATATCCTATTCCCCGTACCCTATCCTGGTGATGGGAAAGAAATAAAATACCTGGTCCGGATGTAGTTAATCAGTGAATTCAAAAGGTTTGTAGGGCCAGTTCAAGGAAATTGTAATTTATCAAGATCCTCGTAATGACAAATACTTTGGTAATTTGTATCGAAACAGTGAATATTACTTTTATTAAATTAGATAACTAGGTGCCAGTCCAATTTTAGAGAATGGATAATTTTGGCTTTGAGCATTAGAGAATGAAGAAGAGTTGACAACTTTGCATTGTAGATACAAGCGTCCGAAAAGTGACGTTGTCAGTAATTTTCCCCCTTAAATTAAGAAAGTTTCTAGTAAGTAGCATTACCTTTTATTATAGCTCTGTATTGAAGAGTTTGGTTTCCAATGTCCCCTATGAATAAAGGTGCATTCCACTGAACAGAGATTAAATCTTCCCCTCGCTCAACAGCTCTTAAATTTGTTGGTGGTGAGGACGGTCTAGTAGTAAGTGCATTTACAAAATTTTCTGACTGGCTCATTCGTGATCTTCCGTAATCTGTGATGTATGATACCGAAAACTGGTATGTTGTTGCCGCTTGTAAATCTGTAACGACTAAATCTTTACTGAATTCATGAAAATCAATGAATTTCTCGGAAGTCTCTTTCTTTTTGTCCGAATTGTCTTCAAATATTTTCCAGTAATAAATTCTGATTGATTTGATCCATTTGTTCTTTGGTTTTTCAATACCTTCAAAACTTACACTGTTGTAAGAAATATCTTTTGTTACTAAAGGTTTTGGTTGACTTGGAATTTCGAATTCCTCTCCATTCTTCGCTTCGTAAATCCTCGTTGGAATTTTTGAAAGTTTGTTAATATTTACGATATATCCTCGATCATCCAGTTCGCTATTGCTGTTTGCAAATTCTCTAAATGTTTTTAAAAGACTACCAGCGTTTTGGATTTGTAAGTTATCACGAAACCATGAGTTATTCTCTTTTCTTGTTGGGTTTTCCAAGAATCTAAAAAATATTATATTTGTCTAATGTTTGAGAAAAAACTGTTCTTATATGGTAATACTCCGCCATTTCTATAACTTGAACCTCTCCTTAACTCGAACAAACTATATTGTCTCTTGAAAAACCCAAGCATTAGACATTTACCATTCTATAAGTCGAAGTCTTTTTAATTCAAATAAAATGTAAGGATCCCTGGAGCTCTAGTTACAGAGAGTCTACTGTAGAAAGTTTTCGAATTTCTATATAAATCCTAATTTTCTAGAAGAATCTAAGATTTGTTATAAAATTCACCATATAGGTGGACTTGATTCTATCTAAACTTAATCTTTTAATTAGAGAGGGAGAGAGTGGCGTGCTCTGATATTTAAAAATTTCCGTAGGTAAATTTTTCTTAGATTACCCGTGTATCTTTTTTAAAAATTTCCGTAGGTAAATTTT
>JANSTP010292365.1:0-18003 GCA_025330745.1 Cladonema radiatum | reverse complement strand
CTCACGACATATTTACTGTGCGAGTGTCATTCTCCGTCCGTTTATCCCACGACACTCACGACACCTTTTCGATCAGACTGTTTGTCTCTTTCTCTGTATCCCACGACATCAACGACACATTTACTATCTGAGTGTCTCTTTGCTTCTCTCTAACTCACGACACACAACCTTCACGACACCCACGACGACAGCAGCTTTATAATGGGAAGACGTCTTATCACATGTTAGGCGCAAAGGATGTGTGGAGGAATGTGGGTGTAACACCCACATTTGGATCGGCATACATTGGTTCGGTACCCAAATTTCCAACTGCATCGTTTGGTATGACGTGTGCTCAGAATTTTACCAATAGCGTTGTTGAATTGCCCAATTTCACCATTTGCTAGGTGTAATACTGCGTGCTTGGAGATAGTCGTTAAAGTCAACCAAAATAACTTGTGGGCCATTGTTTGAAAGGATTTTAACAGGATAAGATAGATTGATAGGTGATTTTATTTTATGAAATAATTTACATTAACACAATAAAAATTACAATAGTATGAAAGGAAAAATAAATTGTTTCAAAGGGAACTCAAATATCTCAAATGTTGATATATTTGTTTTCGGTGATGGTAGTGTTTGAAATTTGCGGGTGTCTGGAGAGCTAGTCGGCTGCGTTAGTTTTTCCTGGAGCGTAAGTAATGTCATATCATGACTTGGAGCTTAAGTATCTGTCTTTGAATGCGTTGCGGTGTGTCACATAAGTTTTTAAAGGACAGCAATCGGACTAGTTTTCTCAACTCACGAAACGTAGATGTAGTAGTGAAAATGGGTGCATGCCCACATGATTGCAAGAGATTCACGTTTGGTTTAACTGTACCTTGGCTCGACATCAGTTAAGGTATGAGATCCGTAAGCAATGGGCCTTGTTGACTGATCATTTTACTTTTGCTTAAGGATGGCTTCTAATCCTTTGACACTTGCATAGATTACAATGGTAGTTGGAGCGTTTAGATTATAGAATGCGAGAGTTGGCGCTTGTTTGAGTTAGTCGAATGCTATTTGTGGTTTTAATCCCCACTAAAATTCCTTGTCTTGCTTCATTAAATCTCTGAGTGGAGCCACGACATATCAGAGACATTTGGGATAAAACGGCTGCAATAGTTTGTCATGCCGAGAAATGACTTGACGTCGTTCGCGTTGGTTGGTTCCTTAATTTTGGTTGTTGAAGAAATTTTATTAGGATCTGGTCATATGATTTCGAAATAACAACCACGGGAGTTAGCCATGTTGTTGGTCGGTTGACTGACTTGATGATGTTGGCAGCTAAAAGACATTGAATTTCTGATGTGAATTTTTCCTTGGTGTGGAATGGAACCTTAGGGATCAGCTGTTGGATTGGGGGGGGGGTTACGTTCTTGTCAATAAGTAGATACAGTTCGAAATTTTTCAGTAAACTGATACCATGAAACTGCTGTGGATACATGTTACAATAGCAGTTTCACTTGACAGTGCTGAGGTATGATTGCGAGAGACCGCATTTGTATCAAATGTTTGTGGTGGCGGTCCTACTCGAAGGAAATCTAGGTGTTGCGATGTTGATAGGCTAAGCAAAGATCTGTGTTTAAGGAAGACTACATAAATTTTCGAGGAAACTGCTATATGGTTGGCAGAGATATTGGCATGAAAATAACCTTAGAGAGGTAGCAGTGTTTTCGAATTGTACAGAAATATTTTTGTATTTGTTGCGAGCAACATTGTTAATGAGTTGAGTTGCTGGCAAGTGTTATCATCAAGAATATTAACAGTGGTGTCCTTAGTGTCCTTTTGCACCACAACGAGAGCACATATTGGTCTGGTAGGAATGCTGATTTTAGCAGATTCTTTCGATTTCACTATTAAAATGTGCTATGGACTACATTCTCTTTGCAATAAGAGGGTTAACTGTGGCTCCGATAAGAGACACTTTCAGCTTGGCGTAATGACATGATGCAATAACCTGGTCATGGATGTTCTTTTCGAGATTGTCTCTATAGTTGTAATGTTATTAGAGTTGTCTTAAACATGTGACATACTGATCTATTGACTGATTCGTCTTTTGCTTATTTGGTGGAATACTGATCACTCGTATGGAGCATTTGTCTGTGAAGGAAGTGATTGTTTAATGCTGTAAGAGCTGAATCATATGTGTCATCTGTTGGATTTACGGTCTCGAAAATGTCCTGGATGGCAGGCCCAACCAGGTGGAAAAGCAGGGCCTTCCTTCTTGCGTTGTTAGTAATTGCCGAGGTTACGAGAAAACTCGTTACCATTGTTGTATTTCGTTATCGGGAGAACGGATTAGACAGATGTAGGAGGATATGTTTTATTGCTCGACATAAGGTGTGGCTGCAGATAGAACTGTATATATAACAGTAGCCATCACAAAGAGAAAACTAAACGGATGAGTATTTTACAGAACACAGAAGATCGAACATGGAACAGAACACTGCATTGTGTTCGATAGAAGCCTACAGGTAAAACAATACAACGTTCATTTACTTTTGTAGTAGCAAAGGCGTGGCAAATTACGACATTTTCCAGAAAGTGTGTGTGTGTGTTTTTTTTCGAATAACCATTTGGTACCATGCCTAGTGAAGTTCTTTCCTTCAACTGCTGAATATTTGAAGTCAGAATCGTTGTGCTGATACGACCTTTTCCCTTTTTGTAGCCAATGATCTTCGAATATATCTGATAGAATGCTAGGCCACTTTCCAATGTCTGTGTTTAGTAAGTCATCACATTCACCATTATCTGAAGCCACAATAATGCTAAAATATGGAAACTCTTTATTCAATGGGATGGCAGTTCACATAAATTCAAATTAATAGGAATTCTATTTTTACATAATTTTTATATCAAATGAATCCAAACTATTTGGGGAGATCCTGGGTTATACGTTATGAGCATTAATAATGCAATTGAAAATTTTAATAAATACCATCAAAAGCTTAGAGTAGCAAAAGCCACCCTATCCATCACCAAACACCAATCAAACCACCTTAGTCATTTCGAAACATTATCTTTATGGTTGCTTTCAGCCATTATCTTTTTTGCAAATAATTTATCTGTCAATTTCTCTATCAATGTCAATCTCTCCAACAGAATATGCATTATCGAGCTATGTCGAAACTTGAATATCTATGTCTGCTACTACTTCTTTTTCTGTTTATGTCTGTTTCAAAAAAAAAAAGATGCATATGTTTGTGTCTTGTAATATTACTTGTTTTGTGAGTGGACGGCGAACAGGTGTTTATATTGTTTTGTGTCCTAGTGGTTGCAAAATACGTCCAAGAAAAACAGCTTGATAACTAATTGATCAAGAAGAACAGAAAAGTAATTGAAATAAATAGTATTAAACTTAGTATTTACGTTTCTGAACGTCTTAAATCTCTCTTTCAAAAAATAATTTATTCTTGCCTATAAATTCAAATTATTTGAGAGTATTCAGTGTCGTATAAAGAAGTTTTTTGGGGGATACCAGAATTATTTCATGATTAGTGGCTCCTTTTCCAGCAGCCACCATGGTTTGGTGTTGGGAAAGAAAATTTTGAAAATTGGAGATGCTTAATCCTGGAAAACTGCACTTTTAGCTATATTTTAAACTCTTGATAAAAGTCTAGCAGAGCTGATTGTCATGCATGTAAACAGCCTTTTCATACATTTTCCCTTTATAAAACGTTTTAAAGAGAAATCTCAACACTAGCGAAGCAAGCTGTACGAGACGTTTCCTTAGTCGGAAATTGCTGACCTTCGACTTTTTGAGGTCGGCATAAGTCGGTAACTTTTTCGTGTTTCATGATAATATTCAAGCGGCAAAACATTTGCGAAAACTATTTATTTATCTGCAGATATTATTATTTTGTTTTTTAAAAAGGGCCAATAGAAACATTTATTCTAGAGTTCAAATGCATTGTCTTTGAAAATCATGGGGGATATACAAGTTGGATTCTCGTTTCTGGCTTCAATGCCAGAAAAGCTCAATGGTAGAACAACCCTATCTTCTATTTTGTTACTCAATTTTACTCGCCGATTAAGCGATTTTGGAAATTGCAAAATATTCTTTTATAAAACGAAATGATAATATGGGAGTGCAAGGAATCGAACCCCAGTCTTCTTACATATTATGCCAGCGCTCTACCACTGAGCTACACCCCCGTTTGCAGAACCGCTAATCATCTATACCATCTATTCTTTTCCCTCGACTCAAAAAAGGTAGAAAGTGCATTATGTATGTTTTCATTTCAAGAATTTTTCTACTTTGAGCAACAATCTGAATTCATTTAATTTCAATTTGTTTCTACTTTTTAGAAACGAAATATGAAAAGATATTCTCTTGTGATAACATATTATAACGATAGGCTAGTTCTAGTCTTACTCATAGACAAGACTGAATACTATTCAAATGCTAAATTCCTTTCAAACACATACTTTAAAGAAATTCGTAGAGAAAGACTTAAAAGGGGCCCAACCAGAAAATACTACCAGTTATTTACTTCAAGCATAAATTGTCAGAATAACTTTCAAACAAACATGAAAAAGTTGTTATCTTTAATGTTACTCTTATTTATGCGACACGTAAAATAGTAAAAACCTAAGAACGCAATCAGTAAAATATCATCACAACCATCTCAGACCCATCATCATCGTTTGGAAAAATATATACAAGCTGTTATTGAGAAAATGCAGTATACATCTGCTAATTCGAACAAGCAAGGGACTATTGATTTGTTCGATTTAGAGAATGATCGAATTAAACAACATAAAAAATAAGCATTTTGAGTTCAAGGGACTGGGAAGTCGGCTCGAAATAAAGAAAGTTCGAATTATGCAGCATTCGAACTAGTGGATGTCTACCGTACTAAGCAAGAAACACCATTTTTTTAAAAAAAAGTTTAAAACATCAAGTACAAACATGGCGAAAAGATTGAAGACTTTTCTGATTGTGGCATCAATATAAATTTATAAGCGGTTTAGGACCGAATAAATGGCACAAGTGAACAATTGCAGACTACAAAACCAGTGATCAGTCTTAAAAAATTAAGTACAAAAACAAGATCTGTAAATGTACTAAAAAGATCTTAAAATATAACATTTACAAAGAGCTTAAAGGGAATGTACCTTTAACAATCCATCTGTCTATTTTTACGCGCTCTATGGAGGTCTAGGACTTCATTCCAATTTATTTCATTTGCGTCGGGCCAATCAACACAATTCTCATTAATTTGCCCAGTGTTTTTGGAGATAATGCGTTTCGTAACTTTGTTGACAATAAGGTAAGAGCCGAAAAAACTTGTTCGACATTAGCTGTAGACGTGATCAACCAAGAAAATTTAAAAAGCTTGACAAGATATTCATACTGGCATCTGCTCTTGTACATATCTTTGTAGATATTGGCCGGTGAGATAGGGTGATTTTCTTTGTAGTGAGAAACTTTATTCAGAGCAAGCTCTTTTTTCGAAACTAGCCTGGCATTTTCAGCATTGAGACTTTCTTTTACTTTTTTGACACTCGCACGGAAATCTTTGAAGAAAAGCCTCGTAACAGCATGCGATATTGAAACGTTTTTAATAATGTTTTCTTCGAAATTCGTTTTTCCTTCGAATTGGGAAACTTGGGCTGTGCCATAAAAGTTTAATAATGTTGCAACTCTTTCAAAAATGATATCTTCAGCGAATATTGCGTTTACATTAAAAATGTCAAAAGCTAGAAAAATCGGATCATCCACTGACATGGCGTTTTTGAGCTCTTTTTTCAACTTGGTCAGAAATGTGGTTTTCACCATCGTTTTGAAGTGGGTGATTATCTCATTGACATCCTGTTCGTTTTCTAAGACATTTACTTCTCAATCGCCTAACCCTCTCATGGGTTCGCAACATATAACAGACAATCTTTGGCATAACCAGCAAACATTGGGCCATCCTGAGCTTCTAGAACGTCGATTTCTTTACAAAGCTCATCAAAATTTGTGGATATATCACTGTAAATGAGGTTTTTTGTTTGCAAAAATAATGAAAAACGATCCATGTTATAAAGGGTGCCTGCTAATAGTAAAAGCATAAGTATGATATTTAGGTTTAAAAGTGTGTCTCTAACTCCCTTAATTTCTGGCTCACGTTTCTCACTGATCAGAGTGTCAAGTGAGTTGAGTAAAGATTCAAATCTTTTGATGATGCGCTTGGATGCCTCACCGTGTGAAAGCCATCTTGTGGGAGCTGCTTTCAATATCTGCAGAGTTTTTTGGCGCTCAATATTTCGCGCTTCTGAGAAAACAGCCATTTTAACAGATGAATACTTCATCAATTTCCAAAGCGAAAGGAGTAGTACATCTTTTTATGTTTCAACATGTCAACAAAAACAAGGACCAACTTATGGTTTCGGCAGTTCATATATTTCGAATGCGGTATAGCGTGTTCAAATATTCTCTGAAGCCCTGTGTTTTCACTGCTCATTGTATTTGTTCCATCCCTTCCATTAAAGCGCATACCTTCAAAAGGAATCTCCTTTTCGGTAAATAACTTTTCTACAGCATTAAACAATGCTTCTGCTCCCTTACTACCAACTATTTTATGTTAGCCCAGTTCTTCATTCACTGTAAATGTATCAGAATCAATACAGTGAATAAATACTGATAATTCTGCTCGATTCAGAATATCACTTGACTCCTCCCTTAAAATGCTAAAGTCCTCTGAAGCTATGAAACGAATTCTTTGTTTTGTTTCCAAGAAGTCACTAATACAGCTCAAAAATTCATCACACGATGTTACAGAAGAGTAGCTTGAGCAACAACTACATTCATTGAGATGTTTTCTGATATCTTCGTCACCAATAAATTTTAGAAAATTTACCAACTCTTCAAAATTTTCCCGAACAGCCCACTTTTTTCTAGCGACAAAATAAGTTGTTTGCAAGAATTTTTTCACAACTTGACGAGTTCGTTCTTTTTTTCATCGCATTGCTTTTTTTCTGCCTCACTCATTTGCTTCAAAATATTCCCCCGTGCTAGCATGGATTCTATTTCTAACTATTTTTCCAGCCAAACTATGTCTAGGACTTTCTTTATGGCCTGAATAGACTCGATGAGGATGCTCATTAGGGTAACAACTTTCATACGTCAAAAGTTATCCCCTTCTCCATATTCACCACGTATTTTACATAACCAACCGTATTTGCTGGTTGAGAAGTAGGCAAATGGGAATGCTATCTCCCATTTACTTTGTATTTGTCGAACTTGAAGAAGCGTTAATATTCAATTCTTTTTATTAACTTGTAGTTTTAAGAATTCTCCCTGATTATTCTCAATTTCGTCCTCACTTTCTTGTGAAGAGTTGGTAATATTGCTCATCCTTTCATTCAACAAAGAGTCTTGCATACTAACACTTGAGTTGTCCTCATAATCTGAGTTATTCTGGGAGTCTTCATGATTTGATCCATTTTTTTCAATTTCACTGATTTCCGAAATGGTATCGATATTTTCTTTATTTATTGGACTATTTTTGTCATCAGGTTTTTTTCTTTTGCGAGGTAACATATCAAGGATCGAGACTTGGATTGAAGAAACAGTACTACTACTAGGGCATGTTCGTTTTGAGTGATAAGCAGAAGCATCTTTATGGCTGTTGCCAGTTTTTTTACGTTGACCCATATTTTTATATATCTGTAAAGAAATAAATCAAATCGAAACAAGATATCTCTTAAGTCTGGGAGTACAGCACTGATAAACAAAATATAAAATAACCAACTTACCTTTAGGACAGTCGCTTACCATCAAGAATTAGCACTGATGAAACAACTTAGTACCTACATAATGTTCGAATTTGATTAGAAAATCTAATTTCAATAATGCAATATTATGTCTTCAGTTAGTTGAAATAGAATGAAGAAAAAACTTGAAAAAATGATAGATATAATCATACAGCTGCGAAAAATGTTTTGCGTGAGGAAAAATTCACACTTACAAGAGTCTTAAGAGTCTTACGATATAAAATAGTGTTCTAGCTGTATAGTTTTGTAACGATTCCTCTGTCAATACAAATAAGTAAAAATAATATCGAAAGCATAGACGCGCGGTCGTCTCCATTTTCAGTGGTTTAATGTTTTATTAGTTTTATCAAGATATTAGAGGTTTTTTATCGAAGAAAATATTAGAAAACTACGAAAACAATTTTCTCTCTCTCTCTTTACTGTGTCTGCGACATGTTCTACAGATTGTCGTGCATAATACTTATACAAACATATCCTTTTTCATTAAGTCAACATACTTCTATGGAATTATTGTTTCTACTACCCCCTCTCCTCCTCACTCCCCAGTTTTCAAAGTTTTGAAGTCAGATGTTTATGTTTCTCCTATTTACTAGTTATTTCCTCCAGAGCTTAATTTATTATATATATTGTATTAGTATTTGTAACCTTACTCTTTTCGCATTTTTAATTCTAGAGTTTTGTTTTAGTTTTTTTCTTTGTTTTTTTGTTTTTTTTTTCTACGGTGTATTGGCCTGTTTTTTGAGGGTTAGCCCTCCTAGGCTCTTCTTCTCCCTGTAAGTTTATTACTAAAACAAGAATACATGTTATTGTTATTATTATTGTTTATAGAAGACTTTTTTATCATGTGACTAGCTATATTCTTACAGCAGATTGCTCACTGCAAATCGCACCACCACAGCAAATACAAACAGCATGTGTCTAAGAACCCTTTACCTAGATAAATATGAGAGTAAAACACTTGAAACTTTTATTATCAAGCTAATAATAGATATTTTGTACATATTATGCATATAATTTCCTTTTAAGAATATTCTCCATCAGTATTTTTTAATTATTCAAAATTTGGGGACATTGATTTGGGCTCCCATACCGGTCCACCGGCCTCATTTTCAGCCTGGATACGGCCCTGGTATTGCGAAGATGAGTCCTGTATTCCTTACTTCTTTTCCAAGGCAAATTCTACTACAACCATAATATTTCTCCTACATTTTAAGGTTACTGGAAGGCTTCATGAAGAGATTTAAAGAATTGATATTCTTAAGAAATTGAACATTTTTTTTAGAAAGTGATAAAATAATATAGAAAGGATATAGATTTTCAATATCAATGGTGAAATTAATTTTCCTTTTCGATTTAAACTTTTGGCAAATTTACGGGAATCTGTTTTTCATTATGTTCCCTCTTCACACTTATCCTCAAATCTGTTTTTCATGAAACTTTGCACACACAATCACGAAGACTTCTTCTATTGAAATGTACTACAAAAAATTTTTTAAGGATTTAGAAATCGAGAAAGCTAGGAAAAAGTCTCACATTTTTCTTTGACTACACCTTTTTCATTTAATTGTAACTTGTAAATTTGTGATAACTTCTTTTTAAAACGTTTATTCCAAAAAGTGTAGTACATTTCTGTGCAGGAAATATTCCTCTATAAAAAGAGCTACAATGTGCAAAAATCGAGTACGCATAGCGCTAGTGAGAGGGAACATAAGTTTTGAAAATCGTGAAAAAAATCGTTTGTGAGACATGGAGTTTTTAATTTTTTCATCTGAAAAACTTTTTCTATCAGCTGTTTATTAGACTATTCAATTTGTTATATCAGGTTTCTTTGTTCTTTAAATTAATAGCAGAAAGTTTTTTTGATGTTCTCCGTCCCATTTTTTGAAGTAAAACTTAATAATAGGTTCATATAAATTTTTTTTATTGCTTTCGCTTTATAAAATAGCAAATAATAAATCTTTGGAAAGTTAAAAGTTCTGCGGTGGAGTATACAGTTATTGTTATCAGGCCTTGTCAAAGCAATAGAAAACAAGTTTTCAGCAGGATATAAAGTTCTTTCACACAGAACTCTCCATTTTTTCTTTTCTGCAATAAAAACTAAAATTCAAAGTTTATTTAATGAAAAATTTATTTTATTCTCTATCATTTGATATGAAAATCGAAAAAAAATGATTTTTCAAGTCTAACAAACGCAACCAATCATATTCTGAAAAGCCGATATAGCCAACCTTGAAGGTTAAAATCAGAAAATGTTCCTAGCGGGTCGACTCCAACTATGATTGGACCTCCTTATAGACCCTCTTAATCTTAAATTTTTGGCTACGGCACTGACTTCATGCTGATATTTTGTCTTGATTATTCCAGCTTTCAGCTCCCTTTTCATTCACCTTATCAGATGAGGAAGGTTCATCAAGCTTCTTCAAAATACTTGTTCCTGCTTCTTCTACCAGCTCTGTTTGTTTTGCATGTGTTTCTTCCTTTTCTTAGTCTTTGCTATTATTTTCCCTTTCTTTCTAGAATTCTTCCTCAGGATTGTGGTCATCATTTGCTCTTTCTCTATTTACGTTTGTTTGCTTTTAAAATCCTGTGATTTTCGGAAGTTTTTCTAAAAACTCAAGCTTTGTGTTCTTTGCTTTTCCCTTTTGGATTAAAAATTGTATTAAGGGAAAAATTCTTCAAAGCTTTTAACAATGTTACAATTTTAGCGCGTTTCTACACCTACTATCTCAATTTTTAAAAACAGCAAAAAATCTAAATAGACAAATCTATATCTAAAGCAGCGCTCACACTACATTAGTATTTTTCATTTCTATATTAACCAATACCTAAGGAGTGCGTATGATATCTTTACCATTTATATTTTTTAAATCCAATCAAGTTTGATTTGAAAAATATATATGAGGAGTTTCTTATGTTTACTACCTGTTTCTCATTATGAAATCATTGAAAAAATTATCTTTGTTGTCAAGTAAACTCAAACATAAAAAAATATCAATGAAAAATCAAATAACGAATCATTCAAAAAAAGTAGATACAAAATAAATAACAAAAAATTAAGAATGGTTTAAATCCAACATCATATAGCAACAATAGAGCTGCTGGTAACTTATCATCGTCAACACTTAGTTTTCAGAATGTAAACCATGCATCTGAAAGAAATTTTGCACATTTCTCAACTTCTTTACCAAATGCATCAAAGAAGCTTTTAGTTAATGAAGAAGCAAGTGACAAAGAGTTTTACCCACCACCTCCAGTTTCTCCCTCGGTTCTCCTCCCATAGTTTCCGAAATAGAAAAAACGTGCGATTTTGTACAATGCATCTCTATCAGATTATATGGACAAACATAAAAAATCTACAGCTATTCAAGAAATTGGCAGTGCGTTCGGTAGAACTGAAGTGATCATGAAAAGTTAAATGGCCAGTTTAAGGTCCTATTATTGCCAGCTAAAACGCAATTTTAAAAGCGAAAAATCAAAACATGGTAGTGTGGGTAGGGATGTAAAGAAACCCATGTGGCCATATTATGATAGTTTACATTTTTTAGATGACAACATTACCCCAAAAGGTTCATCTTCTAGCATAAATATATCTGACATTCCGCAAAATAAAAAGTGGAAACAAAGCTCAAGTGCCAGATGCTGTTAATGCAGGAGGGCAAAGTGAAGATGATCTGCTTGGTCAAGTTATTTCTAAGTCATTAACTAAAATTCCTGACAGTGAAATCAAAAAAGAGCTGAAGACAGAATTACAGCAGTGTATCTCAACGCTAAGCGCAGATGTAGCCGTCAAGTATTGGAGTCAAAAGTCAAAACGAGAATAGTGGAATTATGTTATGATATTTTATTTCTTCATGGATAGGATTTTGTTCAAAATTGCAATAGAACTACAAGCATGTTATGATTCTGTGTTGAATAATGCTTATCTAGTACTATTAGTTAATATGTTTCCACTGCCATGATACTTTTCCACGCCCATGAAAACATCTGCGAAAGACATTGCTAACATCTTCTGCATCTTTACTTGCATGTGATCTTAAAGCAGGTAGGGGTTAGGGTCAATCATTGATACTGTCTCCATTAGTAGGTAGGTTCTTTTTCATTATCACCACCTACTCCGGTTAAAGGATTTGCGTTGTTTTCAAAAATTTGTTCGTAAAGCATTGTGTAAGATGCAGCATGATAAAACTACTTTACGTGCATTGTTTTGTTGCAAGTATATATGTGAGGACAAAACTCAAAACCAATTAGACATTATTCCATTGTTCTACGCGCTCTGGGCAGCCTATAGTTAAAAATATGTTTGATATCTGAAAGCTTTTGCTGAGGGCATGGCTTCATACAATATGTTGTTAATGGGAAGGTATCATTAGCCACCATTACATATGGAACTTCTATATCTCGGTTCGATGCAACTATAAAAGAATCATTCAGGTCTGATATATCAGGTAATTGCCATTTTCAAGGTAAATTGGTTTTTCCCTTTATTACAAAAGCATTCAAGTCGCAATTTCGATAAACACTTCCATCACTTATTCGGCCCTGACAACCGATATCGGCGTACATAAATTTATAATGAGCATCAACCAAGGGTAACAACATGATACTAAAAAAGCTTTTATAGTTAAAAGAATATGAACCACTGTTGATAGGATGAACTAACGAAATGTGTTTCCCATCCATGGCTCAAAAACAATTCGGAAACTGCCATTGCTCTTCCAATCCTCTTGATATCTCCAATCATTTTTCTTCTGTGGATGGCATTGCCATATATTCTCCGATAAAAGTCTCATTTATGGCAGCACACACTTTAGGAATAACAGCTGAAAATGAATCCTCACTAATACAATACTGATACATCAGGCTTTTATATGATTCCCCTGTCGGTTAAAGACTAGTTTACTTTTTTTCAGGCGATAAAGGTTGACGAAATCTTGTGACCTGTTTTGTCATTTTGATTCTGATGGCTGATAGCAGAAACTGAAAAAGAAAGGAATGTGTATAGAAAGATTTGCATAGGTTAATTGGTTGTCTAAATGATATAGATATACTTACCATGAAAACATCAGTACTCATTCGTAAATAACAGCGAAAATATTCTTCACTATTTAATTTTAACTCAAATATAATGTTATTATATGAACTCAAAGAATCTCTTTTCTGCATCCATTGTTTTACCCAGAGCGATTGAGATTTTTTTTTTTTTTTTTTTTTTTTTGATAAACTTGAAATATGTTCCACGACTATTGAGTAAAAATAACGTTAAAAGTTCCTTGCGGTATATTTTGGTTACTGTTTGACCTGCTGGAATTCAAGGACATGCATGTGAACATTTAGTATTTCTACTTAACAATGAATCATTTGGCTTTTATTCTTCATCTAATGTAAGTGAGCATTGGCTAAGAATATAACAATTGTATGGTTTTCAACAATACATGATATTTCTGCCTCATAATTATGAACACATCCTATTACTTTTTTAAAAAAATTCTTAAAATCTTTAAAAAAATGGCAGAATATTGACCAATCATAATCGACTGCTTACTTTATATGATAGCAGAATAAGATCCTTTCTTCATTTTCTGGGTACCATCAGAATTTGCATTAGGGGTTTCACACCAGATTATAACATGCTTTATTAAAGCAAAATATGTAAGAAATGTACTTGAATTTATAGCAAACTGCCGGTAAAATCAAAAGAAATTTGCAATAATTCAAAATATATTTTCTCCAATAAATTTATAAAAAACAATAAAATCGGAATATTAACTCTTATTATGCATTCTTTCAGCACAAAATTTAAGTTAAGGGGCACTCTGAAGCACAATTTATTTTTTGCTTTCATAACGGAAAATATCTTCTGAATTTTTGAGGCTAGGCAAGTTCGCATATGAAAATCTAATTTATTTTGGAATTTTCTTTAACAAAACGTGCTTAAAATCTGGTGTGAAACGCGTATATGTCCTAAAAAGCATCCCCTGGTTCAAGAAAAATTTTTTTCCTCCAAATAGAAGCAGCAAGTTCGAATTAAAATCTCTGTTAATTCAATTAATTTAAATCTGACTCTAAAGATTGTATTACATTTTCAAAAGAAAAACTCCTTATTCCAATAAGTTTCCAACCTTAAGGTGATCCTTACACATGCGTGAAAAGGTGTGCTTCATTGGCTTCAGCCATTTTGAAAATATTGTTTTGAAAAAATTTATAGATCCCAACGTTTGGTGAAACGACTGTATTAAAGTACTGCTCTCTGTGTGTACGGTCTTGCGTTCCTCTGCTGGTCTTTTTTTCATATTTTCTTCCCATCGTGCTGAATCAGCAACTCCAAAAGGAAACTTGCACCAAACATGCCTTCCTTAAACTAATTATGGGTTGTAAATGTTGACCGTAGATCTTTTCTTTCAAAATTTGCATATATTAACAAATTTTCTCAGAAGACATAATCCAATTGGTTTATCACTTGTTTGCAAACTTTACTAAGGTATCATAGCAATCTAACTGCTCGATAATCTGCAGTGCTAAGTCTCTCCTGCTAAGAATAATTTTTTTTTTTCTCATTTAATATTGTTTGATAATAGCAAAGGAAAAGAATCATATATATGTCTTTTATTCTTTGCTTCAGTAATTAATAATATTTTAGTTTTATTCATATTTAGAACACTGTGAAAAGAAAATGAAATCCTAATTGAGGTGAGATCGAGCAAGCTAACTCGAAAAATGTACTCAAAAAATGTAGTAAAAGCTAAGTCTGAATAGTCAAGAAAAGTGCACGCAATTCTAAATAAACAGTAGCTCGTAGTTCAAAAATATTATACTACATAGGATGAAAATGATGTGACAATAGAGGCCATAAAACTATCATGCTACTTACATTTTCGTGACATAGATGAATTTATTGAAGGTTATGAGTGTGATATTTTAGATGAAGTAGGATATAGTGTGAAGTTCCTAATTTGTCACTGATTAATGTACGTTTCATCAAAGCTGTGGCAAAACTTTTATCGAAATCTTCTTCAGATATTTTTTCAAGCTCTCAATCTATTGATAACCAAATTTCCTTTTCAAGCAAAATTCAGCCACAACAACCAATAGTGTTTCCATTCCAAAATCACTGAGTTTATCTACAATGCTGTGAATAGGTAAAACTGTGGATAAATCATGTGATGCAGTTGAAATCATAGTGGATAAGTTTAAAACTTTGAATAACTCTTTTATGGTTTGGCATAATGTATCCCCTCTAAAAATACAGTTTCACAAGTCAAAAGAATGGTTTGGTCAAGGTGCCTTGTTTATATGACAATTTCATCGTCTTTACTTTTCATAAATGAAGATTGGGTCATTAAAGTGTACAATGATGCTGCTGTTGCAATGATAACAGGATTACAAGCAAAGTTTAGAACAACATGCTCGAAAAAATGTGCAAATGCAATGATTAGCACAGTCTTAGCATCAAATTTAGCATCTAAAAATAAAAAGGTACCTCATTTCAAGTATTTGCAGTGTTACCTTGGTGTGATGAATGGTGAATACGTCACAATCAAGAAAGTGCTGGGAGGAGAATTCAAAAAATATATAAATAATGATGAAACACTATCTTTAGAAAAAAATGAAGTTGTAGCAGCAGCTGAATGTTTGCCGCACTTTTCAAAGGCCATTTCTGATAGGAGAATCATGTCTAAATAATAGAATGTAAAAATAGATAAAAGGGTCTAGGTCTAGGACGAGTGCAATATTAAAATTGTGAGAAAAATAATAATTTCGTAACCATTTTTGCAAATCTTACCACACAATTACCACATGCGAGGCATAAAGCTATTATGTACAATTAATTTTATACTTCAAAAAAAATATGCAATTTCGTATTTTCCTTTGTGTTGGACTTTACCTAACAATTTTCAATACATACTGCCACATTGCATTTGTACAAACATAAGATGTGCAAACACAAATCTCTCTCTTCAAATTTGTGCACACAACACAGTTTTTCTTCTTACCAGCAGCCTTTTCTGAGATTGTCTTTGTGACTTTGTACGTTCTTCCCGGAAGTCGCTAATCAAACCATTTACAAGGCTAGCCATGAATCGTGGACGATCTAATATCAGCTGCATACTTGCATTTTTCTGATATATAATAAAGCATTCAGAATAAATCGACCAAGTAAGGTGAAGATCACTTTTTTATTCCGCCTAACAGTCCTTCGTTTGTCAAGAAGAATATAAATTTATCAGTCTCATCTCAGATAAGTTGACACCTCCCATTTTCAGATTATACTGCCGTACAACTTCTGGTGTATCATACTCTCTGTTCCACTTACTTACAAATGATGAGATTTTTGCAGATCCTTCAGTTGCAATCATGACGAAGTTTCTTATTTCGCCACCCTAGACAGAGCAATCTCCCATTCGGAAAAGCTTTCAAGCGGCCTTTTCGTAATTTTAGTTTCACACCAGACAGAAGGAAGTTACGATTACCTCGGATGGTGCCTATAAGATTGGTACCATCACTCATCAATGCTTTTGCAAGTTGAATGGCAGTGTACCAATTGTCAATATAAAGCTTAACTTCCTTTACCATATGCACACTATGCACGTACAATGCGTATGAAATCTGATTGGTTGGTGAAAAAAACATGCCAATGCTCAAAACTTATCAGTGTGATTTTTTAACTCTGGCATGTAACGTTTACGTTACGCATCAAAGTTAAAATATTTTAACTTTCATGTGTAAAGTTTGAAAATTGACCAATCATATTTCAGATATTTTTTCTTCTGAAAAATGATTTTCAAGAAAGAAAATAATTTCAAGTTAACTTTTTTATTTCTGAGAAAACAACAGCGAATTCAAGAGAAAAAATGGATAGATATTATTCCCAATATTTTCAAAACATTTCAAAAAACATTTCCACTGCGCAAAGCTGTACAGAAACGATGCGAAACTTTGCTCATAGAAAAGGATTTGATCAACCATTGCCAGCAAATTTAATTTACCAAATGTCTGCAAGCAACTTATCACAAAATCAATATTTTAGAATTGAGCGTCCACCTCCTGAGAATGTAACTGAAACTCCAGCCAACGATACTACAGTAAATAGCCAAGAAGAAGAAAATGACGATGGGGATGATCAGAAGCCTGAATATTACAATGATATGCTAAATGAAGGAGAACTGGATAAGATGATTATTGAGCAGGTAATGAAGTTTACTGTTTTGTTGAATACAAAACAAAGACATTACAAAATCTTACGATCAAGAAGAACGCATGGAGTAAAATTGCTGCAAACTTTGGACTGCAAAGTTTACTTTTTTATAGCATTTTTTGTACACATTTGTTGGCAGTTTCATTTACTCAGATTTTCATTTTCCTAGCTGAAGATGTTAGGAAAACGAAGAAACTTAAGACAAATTTCCTTTAATTTGCCATCAATGCTTTGTTTCAGTACAGAGAAATTTTCATCGATGTAAGCCTTCATTTCATGTTTGAGTTTGTCAATCATGTCATTAAGATTTCATCAAGTGGCGGTCCTGGTGTACAAATAAAGGCATTATTCAAATGTGGCATATCAGTGTTTTCGAGCTGTTCCAGAATATAGTTCTTTGACTGTATAAACAGTGAATCACTATCATCTTTCTTACGGAAAATTTTTCCCCATCTCTTTAAATTCAGCTTTCTTCTTTATGAATGTGGTTATACTACTAATAGCTGGATTTTGTCAGGATACATTGCAAATGTGGCCGATAGATCCAAAAATATCATTAAATGCAACTTCATTAGCCATACTGACTGTACGCTCTCTCGCTATTCTTCCTGAGAAGTCTGTGCATCTATAATTATGAGTTTATGTCTATGATTCTGATTCTGATTTGTATTATTAAAAGAAAAGGTAATTTTTGAAAGATCTGGCTGATGTAGTTGATATTTATAGGAGCTCAGAATCATCACGTGTCTCATCATCAGTCATCATCAAATATCTGATCAGCTTTAATAATATCTCTGAACAGCAATTCATATGGTAGTAAATGTTCCTAACACTGACTTTTTGGGTGGTAAACAAAAATTTTAATCTTTTGAGTAACAGTGATTTTTCTGCATCAGATAAAGTATGAGAGCTGGATTGAAGCTGTATCTTTTGATCAATTCACTGAGAGGCTTTATTAGTGAGTTTAAGCAATTAGGCGGTTATAAAAATAAGCTGCAGTGTAAAACTAGTAACCGCTTTGATTAAAG
>JANSTP010292254.1:0-18005 GCA_025330745.1 Cladonema radiatum | reverse complement strand
GCTGCCTTTCCGCTGTCGGTGAAGTTTTTGATGTTCAAAAGCCATTTTTATATTTAAACAAACTTAATAATGGCCCATATATGGTAACATGGATAGTTTGAAGTTCTTAGCTCTTGTTTATGTGGTACTGGGTGGCAAATTTTAGACTAGCAAAAAGATGTATTCGCAGCGGATTATACAGTTATGTTTGAGTTTTTATACATATCATTTTTACCCCTGCACTCACTGTACACTAAACAGCCACGAGTCTCTTCTTGTCAGTTATGGGCCTCAGTAGTGACTTCAGTCTACCAGCTAGTAGATTGACAAGTGACTAGTAGCAAGCTGTTCCATCACATGCAGACATGTTCTTGGCTATTTCATTCTATTGGCTATGAAACAAAATTTCCCTTTTAGTTCATGGTTACTACTAAAATTTTCTTCAGCATGCCATTTTATAAGAGACTCTTTCTAGATTTTTTCAAATTTGCAATTGACATCCTTAATTGTCAATCCAGAGGAAAATCAGGCCTTCAAAGTTCAGGTCTATTTTGATCGGTTTGGCCCAACCTTCCGTTGGAAAAACAATGACCTCATCACATTTTGGCAACATCGACATACCAAAAGTGGTTTGTTATGCTCAAGAAGAGTTGTTTTAAGTATGTGCCAAGTTTTATTACCAAAGTTAGCAGGGGGAGGGGGTGGAATCTCCCCCAGTTCATATGATCCTCAAAGAGCCCAGCATAAATAGGGTTAAGTTATTGAGTTGGGTTAATTCTTTTGGCGCTAAGTTCTCATGATTTGGTCTATGTGGACAATAACATCCTTGACAAAATCCTACAGATTTTTCATTTTGGAGAGAAACTCTAGAAAGTGCTTGGTCACAGGCATCTGTTTCTTATTCAAATAAAGCATTATCCATACTTAAATGTCTTCAATTTTCTGCTTTAGCATTGTAGTCTGAAATGACACTCAAAGAGAGTCTTTAGAATATTACAAAGTTATTTTTATGGATTTCTGTTTCATAGAGTAACACAACTTAATTTAATAGACTTCAACAAATTCACTTGCTGCCATATCAATTCTGCCCAATTCCCCACCCCTTGTAGCTTTTCTGATATTACTCTAAAACTAAAAGAGTTGTTACCATAAAACTTTGTGATTTTGCATAAAATTGATCTGGGAACATTTTCATGAATTAATTTCATAGTTTGACCACACCCACTTTTAACATGGCAACACCCATTTTCGGGTCCGATTGGTCAATTTTTGGCCCCTTTTGGCAGCAAAACCCTGTTTTTGGGCCCAAATTACCTGCAAGTCCCAATCTCCCAAAAGAACTTTGAATCAGTAGGAAAATGGTGAAAACCGCATGAAAAAAACCCCTTTGGTTCACTTTTAGTAGCTACTCAAAGTTGGTCCTCCAAATCACCAATTTTTGACGACATGTTGGTCAAAAAACGATGACGTCATCAAATTTGGTACCAAAGTGTTCAGAATAAGTTGGTCTACAACTGTGCAAAGTCTGATCACTTTATCATTCTCAAGATATCGAGGGGGGGGGGCAGAATGCGACCCCTCAGCATTAAGACATCAAAGAAAGCCCAGGGTGAATAGGGTTAAGTGTACAAATTTTTGCAAGGAGAAATTTTCACAAATTTTGTGAATTTTGCCTAAAATCACAAAATTAAATCCCTGCAAAATATTTCCAAACAGTCGATGCACAAAAATAAATCCTTGCAAAATTTTTGAAAGTTGTAAATTGCCAGAAATAAATCCTAGTGAATTCTTCTTTTGTAAATGAATGTTCCAACTGAATAAGAGAATTATTTTTGTTTATGTTTGTGTGTTGACATTGCAACACAGTGCAATGGATTCTCATTTTAGGTCTTTTTGACTTTTGTTCAATACTGTATCTAGTCTGCTTCATGAAAATAAAAACTCAGCAAACTTCTTAAAAGACTAAATTTGCAAAATTAAATCTTCTCAAAATGCAAATTTTTTTTTGAATAATTTAATTCAATCTAAAATAATTTTGAAGAGATGAGATGACACTCCTTCATATTATATATAGTATGATATAAAGTTTTCAATTAGGGTTCATCACAGAGCCTGTTTGACATTCTTGTCCCATGGAAAACAGCACTGCATGATGGAACATTGCTCGTTATCTGAAACAGTTCTACAATTTCTTTAAAAATTTCCTTTAAAAAAAGTCAAATTTTTGTTAAATTTCCAGAATTTCAAAAAAAAAGGGACTAACTGAAACACACTTGAAAAGAAAATTGTTGTAGCTTTGGTTAGGAAAATTTTTTATTTTAATTTTGTTTGTTTTGATATTTCTGCGATCCAAAGTACAAAATATCAACTTTAACCCCAAGCTAACTCTTGAGCCACAAATACTACGATAAAACTTAATGATTAACTTAGTGAATAAAAAGTTTTGCAATAAAATATTGTGAACTTTTTGGGGGATTTTCAAAAAATATTTCAACCCTATTTATGTAGGTAGGGGGGGGGGGGGTTCTGCAACAAAATTCTGATTTTTTAATAAATAGAAAACAAAATTTTAAAATATATACCCATCTGGCAACATTTTGGGAAAAAGAAATTTTCGTGACCACACCCAGCATTGCTACGGCAACCAGCTTTTCTGTTGCTGGTAGACTACTTTTTGGTCCCAGTTCCAGGAAAAATCAGATTTCTGGGCTGATTTCCAGAAACCTAGAAGATATGTTAACTAATTTAATTAAAGCCTAGCATTGGTGAAAACCACATGAAAAAAAACAATGATGTCATCATGTTATGATGACATCATCACACCAAAAGTGTTTTATTATACCCAAGAAGGGTTGTTTTAAGTATGTGCCAAGTTTATTTACCATAGCATTACTGTTTTCTGAGTTGGCAGGTTAGGGGTGGAATCCACCCAGCATATATAGGGTTAAAGGTACATTATCTGTGAGGCTTCAAAACAGTGCCAGACAATAGCGCTGAAGACCTTATTTTCTTGGTTTTTTTCATTCTTTTTAAGAAAATAATCAGCACTATTTTTACTTGGCACCAATATGTTATCACCGTAACTTAGAAATAAATTAACTTAAAGAGCCAATATCCGATATAATGCATTGCGACAAATATCACGTTGTAAAGAGAAATAATAAATAGCATACAATAAATAACAGTAGGAAGAAATGTTCATGTGTCTTACATCACAACTTATCTTACTGAATACATGTCAATTTTCTTTTGCAGGTTCCCAAGAAATGAGACTCTGCTAATAGAAAATTCAAAGAAAAGTAATAAAAAAAAGCCGAATTATTTCTGAGTAGCTATTGGCAAAGAATTTGTATAATTGGCATCTCAAAATTGAAGCTTGATTGGGGTCTCTGACACTGACTCTTAGGAGAAGGAGCCAATTTTCTAAACGTTGCCCCTAATAATTTGAAATTTGTCAAAAGCAGCCCAAATTGCTCTAAAACACAATTTTGGCTTAGGATACAAGTTAACTTTACAGTACTTTTTACAGTATAAGACTAGATCCTGTCTTGGAGAGAAGAGGTATTTTTACAGCTTAAGCCTCATTTTTTGATATTCAGGACCTTGTTGTGGAGAAAATAGCCTTCAGTTTTGATATCCAGAGCCATGTTCCAGAGAATAAGGTTTTTCTACAGCTGAAATAACCTCTCATTTTAATATTCAGAACCTTGTTTCGGAAAAATACTTAATATTTTTCATAATAATTTGCTATTCATAGCCTATATTTGCGTACTGTAAATCCTCTAATAAACGCCCACTCTCTTCAATAAATGCCCACCCTAAAATTTCAAAAATTTAATAAACATCCATCCCTCAAACAAACGCCCATTCTCTTATGAACGCAAATCCTGCAGTCAGAAAGGGGGTGTTTATTAGGATTTTTTCCTCAAGCATAAACTTACTTGGGTGTTTTTACCAAGATTTGACAATATTATATCATAAAAATGTTTTGTTTGTGGAATTTTGTTATAGCAAAACATTCCTAGAGGCCAGAATAACCAAGTCTCGATTACTTTTATCTATGTCTTTTTGCTGAAATTAGATAAGTTTTCAATAAATGCCCACCCTCTATTAAACGTCCCCCTCCAATAAACACCCGCCCTAAAGGTTTGAAAATTAAATAACCGCCCAGGGCGATTATTAGAGGATTTACAAGTAACTATATTTTATAAATATTAGTTTGCTGAGTGATGTATATTGTTGTGTATCATTATGTTTTGTTTATTATACTGGGTTGTGGATCAGTTTGTTATGGTTGTAAAAATAATCTAGAAAACCTGAATTAATCAAGTTTCTTAAAAAAATCCAGAATTCCAGAAATAACCGCCAAATTGACATCCTTGTACAAAAGCTTTCTCATGCGGTTTTCACCAAGCATCTTCAAATCCTAAGGGCTTTCACATATCTTCTGGGCTCCCAGATAATTGTCCTGGGTATCTGATTTTTTTCCGGAAATGAGCCCAAAATTGGCATCATCACTGCTCGAAAGGGCAGTTACCATGGCAATTGTGGGCGTGGGCACAAAAACTTCTTTTTAACAAAATGTTGCCGGATAATTTTTACTAAAAGTCATAAAGTTTTACGGTATTTCAAGTCAAAGTTTTTTTAGCTACTACCGAAATTAAAGCATTGTGGCAGAATATGCCCTCCCCCCAGCATAATCACAATGTTATCAATGAGTTATAAAGATGACAACAAAATGCAAATATATCTCATTCAGTCCCATAATCTTTAATAAAGAGCAACCAGGTATGTTTTTATTACCCATTAACTTTTTTTAAGATCTACACAAGGATGCTCAACAGACAGGCTGTAAGAAATCGTGTACGCATGCACGCACGTACATCAATTTACAAATGACGGACAAGAATATTTTCAAAGTTGTACGCTCGTGTACACAAAAATTGATCAAAATTTGTACGCTCAGGAATCAGTGTACATCTTACTTCTTTAATATTGTATGCTCATTGAATTGCTTAGTTCATGGCGTTTTGTTTATCTGTTTCGTAAGTAATTTAAGTTTCGGGAAAGTTTCGGGAAAGTTTTAACAACTTATATTACGTTTATTTTTTGTTTATCTGCTTCATATGACTTCAAAACTCTAAGCGGCAAAGTTATCACAACTTATACAATATTTATTTCTTGTTTCCTGCTTCATATCTGTTTTCAAAAGTGGAAAGGACAAAGTTAGCACTACTGAAATGAATTCCCACACTGAAAAATCACGCACTACGAATAAATGAAGTCGAGCATAGAAAACAAAGTTATAAATAGCGAAAATTCACAAAATAACTCAATTTTAAGTAGCAAAAATTTATTCCTTCCATATTTGAGTTGGCTCCATTTTCAGGGGGATTGGCAATTTAATAAAAGGGGCAATTAGCTAAAAGAGAGGGGATGAAAACAAAAGGGGGGATACTACCCCTCTGTCCACTATGGATATGAATTGTGGAGTTTTAAATTGTTCTTACTTGCAAAGATGATGAACTACACTACCTAAAACATATTTTTTGTTTAACTGTTTTGCCGCCCCCCTCCTATGAGTCTACACTACCGGGCAGAGGCTATGAAAAAGGGTTAAGGTACTGTAGTCAAGCTAACCAGAAAGAAGGTTTGCATTACATTGGTATTATGAGTTTATTTCGTATCAAATAAAGCCGTACAATAGTTCACCCTATCAATTCGGGTCTTTAAAGGGGCTCTTCAGAACTGGGAGGGGGAGGGGTTCTGAATTCAGAACAACCCCCTCCCAAAGATCTTAGGAACCACTTATGATAAAGCAATAAAAATTGGCAGATTTATAGACCAAGTTATTTTGAACACTTTGGCATATTTAATTTAATGGTTAGACTGCAGAATAACGCCCAATTCCTGTATAATGAATGATAAAGAGTGATTTAGATCAAGATAACTTGGTTCAGTCAAGAGACATGGGGTTAACTTTACAGGGCTTTTGATGACACCATCAATTTTTGCCAACTTGTGATGGAAATCCGGGCTTTTCAAGTTTTCAACTTTGGAGAGCCATTGAAAGTGAACCAAAAGAGCTTTTCATTTTATTTTTCTACCACAAATAAGTATAGTAATTTGTTATCATTTCGGAGTAATGAGAGTTTTGGCCCCAAGATTGTCCCAAAAATTTGAAGTACGAACAGTAAATTGGATGTAACCATGGCAAGGGGTATGGACACCATTTTTTTTTTTGATGAAACATTTCCTAATAAATATTTTAAAAATTCATGACTTTTCATGACAATTTTTTTTTAGCTTATGAGTAATACTAAAAAACTACAGAATTTTTCAACCAAAGGAGGAACAGAGTTTATCCAGCTTTGTTTTAGTATTCCCTTGTGAGTCCTAATATTTGCCAGAAAATCAATACCTTAATCCAGGTCAAATGATGATGCCAACACTAGATTTTGGGCTCAGGGTGCAATTTTTTTTCAATATCATGTTTTAAATCCAAAGTTGGGAAGGTACTGAAAATCCTAATTGAGTTTTTAAAACTGAATCCTGAATAAATGAAGAAATTCTGAGTTTTTACTCAAATTCCAACATTTTCATCTGGAATTTGCTAAGAAATATTTGTATTTTTTGTTCTTTTGAAAAAAATAATTTGATTTAAAGACTGCATATTGAAATCATGATAAAACATTGCATTGAACCTGAATGCAGAATACTTCCGCTTTTGATCTGCAGAATACATCCGCTCAAAAACTGAATATTTTCCTAAAAAACAGCCATTGCCAAAAACCTCTGGAAAAATCCCTGCTGAAGGTTTCAGCTTAATACATCAGGCCAGGTTGTAAGAGGCATGCAATCACACTCACACACCACCCACACACACCTACATTCACTAACACTCTCCTCGAATATTGAATAACCTGTCATGATGATAGGCAATATAGCAAAAATATAGGAGTAATGGTACATATTACATGTTCAGAAAGTGTGCTCCTTACTCTCTCACCAATCTCAGATAGGTTAATTCCTATTTTTCTCTAACCTTATTCAGGGCGCGGGGGTAAAAATTACCCCCCCCCCCAAAAGAAAAACTTGAATAAAAAAAAATTGCGGATTTTTTTTTGTGTCTAATATTAAGTTGTGCATATTTCTGCCAAATTTTACGAGGTTTCAATGACCACAATGGTCACAACAGGCACTTTGTTGCCGCTATTCGGGCCATTTTTACGGTAAAAAATGGCACAATTTTTCAGAAAAATGCCAAAAAGGTATTGAAAGTGGTTTTTTTGTGGTAATTCTATATATTCAAGACAAATGAAACATATTAGGCACATTTGGTTCAAAAAAACCCGATCCCGTTGAAAATGGAACCTGATTTCCCAATTTAATCATAATTTTCAATTTGGTTCTGACGTCGCAGAAAAAAGTGCTCACATCAGCACTTTGAAGACCCCCCAGACCCATGTCATTGTAATTTTCTGAAACTAGAAAGGTTGGTCTACAATCCTACCAAGTTTCATGATTTTTCATTAAGTTTTAGAGATTTTAGATAGGGGGGGGGGAGTAGGTTTTATCCACCCTTCTAACGCCCATCAAAAACCCCACCCTGAATAGGGTTAAAATCCACAAATGATAATTAGGTTATCTTTTTTATTTCAAAAGCTTATTGATACGTTCAATTCACTAAAGTTTTAATTGAACTAAACGTATTTTGACGTGATCTCATTTAGACTTATCTTAGTGTTCTTTTTTTTTAATTTTTGATCAAAAAGTTATGATGACACAGCCATTATATTGCAGTAATCCAATAGCTCTTGAATTATGAGCTTCATAAAATAGAATTGCGTTGATAGCTTAAAGCATCAGTTTGCACAGTTCAAAATGAGTTCCATGCGGCTTCCATGTTCAAGAAATCTTTACTACAGGAAAAGTTTAATTATACAGGGACATATTCCTTTACATTACAAAGCTGTTCCAGGAAGATATTGAAGAGAGTTGATCTGCAAAGCAGCTTCTATGTAGTTCACATTATAATCATATAGAAATAAAGGGATCTAAACATTCCTCAGGAAGATTTTCTGAAATTGATGTTTGCTTTAGTATACAAAAGACTACCAGAAGATCTCACATTTATCATATAAAAGAGCATTGTGATGCTACTAGGCTATAGGTGTATAGAACAACAACAAAAATATACCTTTAATATACTTTGATAAACAGCTCTGTGAACGTGAAACTCTTTTCTAACTGTCAAACATTTCTAAACAAATAAAATTGACGAAATGGCTAATTTTCGAAATATAGTTATAATGCAGGGCCACAAAAATGTAGAAATCTTGATTGATTAAATGCAACAGTCTTAACAAGGTTTATTATGTGCTCTGCTCTTAATTGCTCAATGTGTAATCTGTATTAATTTGTTAATTGCTTTCTTTCTTAGATTCAAACAGAAAATTTTAGTTTTCAGCTTCAAGTGAGAAAAGAATTCGAAAAACGAAGCTAAATAACAGATGAGCAAAACCCCATTAATCCAATCTAAAGAATAGAAGGATGGAAAGATTTGAGTAACAGCGCAAAAGATCATAGTGCAACCAAACTTACAATATTAAAAAGCAAAAAGTACATTAAAATTTTGCACTTTTAAGCGACCTACTTTACTCTCATATCTTTTAATCATCTCATATCTTAGATGTATATTACTTTTCTTTTCATCAAATTCATATTTGACAAGTATTACATTGATTTTTATCACTGTAATGATTGTTACGCATTATGTTCACATTTGAAGTTTCAGCACTGGGTACGTAATTTCTTGCTTCCTTGGCCAATTATCAGGTTATTGACAGTTGTTATTTAGCCCAACAAGATTTTATTCGGAGAGTATTCATTTTTTGAATTTACAGAGCTCTAATTTTTAAGAAAATATGATTTCTCTATTTTTGCATTTACACAAATAACTTTCTAGACGTTTTGCAGCTCCAAAAATATAATAGGTACATTGGGAATAAAAAGCAATGTTGCAAATATTTCCATGTTAACTTGAAGATTTTCTGAAAGAAATTCCATGTATCGCTTTGCCTCTGATCAAAATACTTCCAGTTCTATTCCAATGCAGACATGACAGCTCCGGCCCAGGATGTTAACCTTTACATCTCCAATGACGTACGGTGTACGTTCTGCATATGGTGTACGTTCTGCATAGATTCTGAATGTACATTGTACATTTTGGTGTTTTTTGTAAACAGCAATAAATCAGCTGTAAAACAATAGTATTGTTTTGCTAGTTGGCAATCAAACCTAGATAACAAAGATTCAGAAAATGAATAGTTTAATAGGGTTCCAATGAGTAACAAAAGATTCAGTAAAAAACCAGCTTTTTCAATTTTTCTGTGAAGCTAATGGTAGAGGATGGTTGCTACAAGGTAAGCTTGTAATGTATTTGCTATTGGATAGAAGTATTGGAATATACAAAAAGATAATAATATTTTTCTTTCTTGTCACCACTTTTTTGAGGCTGGCAAAGCAAGTACAGGCCAAAAGATACATTATCTTTTTTGCGAAATTCACCAGCTCTAGATAGTTTTAAAGAATCTAAACAGTGCTAGTTTATTTAATTTAGTAAAATAGTTGTTGAGTTATATTCACCATTATGAAAACTGGTCTTTGCAAAACTATAGTAGACTGGCAAACTCAAACTTTCAAAATGCAGCAGGGTGAAAAGGTTAAATTAATAGTGTCTAGAGAATAAAACATTTACTCCACTGATTAGAAAGATATTCACACATTTTCTTTATTAGAAAGCTCAGCAACCATATGAAAACGAACTACATTTGACTAGGTTTTGAAAAAATGTAATGCTCAATTCTGAATAAATTCTGTTAAAAATAAATAAAAAAAAGAAAAAGAAGTGTTATTTTTTTTGAATACTTAATACAGTATATAGAAGTTGGTGAATAGATTCCCTTTTTTTAGACCAGCTTAAATTGATATAATTATTTTCTAACATTCACAGGAAAGTTTTTTAGGTTAGGCCTTTGATGACGTGATGGTGTCTTCAGTTAATCCCACTCTTCGTGGGGAGAAGGAGGAGGGTAAAAGCTAACATCATCACCTCAACCCCACCCCTCCTTAAGCAATTTTCATATAGTAACTGTAACTGTAGTAACAGCATTACCATAAAAATTGGCTAAATGCACAAAATTTAATCATAAAATATTTTTAAACCATATAATATTCAACTTAATTCCCTTGACTTTGAATATTGATTTACTTTCAATATTGATTGAGGGGACTAACAACACCAAATGTGTGTTGTGAGGTATGAAGTTTTATGGCGATTCATAAAGAAATGAAATAAAATAAATATAATACAATGAAATGAAATACAGTTGAAATTTTTAACAATTCCCCCCAGTAGAAGTCCAGAAATCAACATTCTGAAAATTCTTCTTTCACTCATTTTTGAAATATTGCATTCAGTACAACTAACATAAGCCATCCAAATAAAGGTTATTAGGATATTATTTACTACATTGTAACAGATTATGTGGCAGAGAAAAATAATAATAAAAACAATGCACCAATTGCAATCCCTTGATAAGGGCAACAGCAGCTGCAAACCAAAGGAAAAGAATATTTTCGCTGTTGAGTTAGAGGTTTAGTAGTGGATTGTAAAGAATGGTTTAAATATTCTTTTAAATTTTCTTGCTCTTGAGTATTCTTTCCAGTGGCAGATTTACCCCAGGCCCCTCAGGGCATGGGGGCCAGCAATGTTTTGTTGATTATTTTGGCACCCAAACATTTTAATGCAATGCTAACAATAGAAAGCTGTTTGTAGGAAATATTCGAAATGATTTTGTAAAATGAAAAGTAAGTAATACACTTGTTAGAAAAAAAATCCAAACAAGATTTGGTATTCAACATTTATTAAAAAGGAATCTTTATTTCTTCAATATGAGAAGGATCAAATGTACTGCTAAAAAGAATAAGTATTTCAGTAATCAAACATCTCAAACACTGAACTATAGAAAATCTGGAGACTCTGCGTCTAGATTTTGATTACTTAAATATTTAACAAGAATCTCTAGATCTTGTATATGCATCTATAGGAACTTGCAAAGCTACTTGCCAATTTGTGGTCATTGGTAACTTTTAAATGCAAACATCACTCAAAATTGCATGTTCTTTCAGACAGGGACTGCCCATATTAACTTTCTTAAAGTATGAATACTTTAATTCAAGGATGGTGTTAGCCAAGTGGATTTTAACTTCGCATAAGCACTCTACGAACAATTTGACAAATGCCAGTGCAAGCAAATACAGTATAAAAGGTGGTCTTACAAACTCATTGTAAGAATTGAAATACATGAAAAACCATTAATATGAAAACTGAAACTTTGACAAGGGGGTATCCATAAAGTAAGTACACGATAAAATCGCCATTTTGAGAACCCCATCCTATATACACACTTGTATGCTTTTCAAAGACCCCATCCCCCAGAGTGCATACAAAAAAAAATCCCAAAAAGACACCACCCTCTAAAATCTCAAAACTCCCTTTTTTTGACGTAAACACTGTTTTAGTTTCTGTAGCTTTTATAAGTAAACATTAACCCAAAAATCATCTGAAATCAATCCCTAAAAAAATAACAAAATAATGATAATACTAGTGTAAAGAGTATAAAGCCTAAAGAGCCATCAGCAAACTATGCTTGCCTTAGTAACAACAATATGGCCACCCACCTCTTCCTAGCAGCCATTACACAATTTTTTTTACTATGACAGTAATTGTCATGGTTTTAACAGATATCATGTAACTCAACATCAGACATGATGTTTCAAATTCAAACACTTTATTGGAAGGTTTAAATTCGGAGGAGACGCAATGTAAAAAAATTCTGAAGAATTATTAAAAATGAATTTTAACACTGCAGGAAGCAGAAAAGAAGCAGATATTAGGCAAAGATTGTAAAAAGAGATAGTCTTAGTTGTGTATGTACTCAATGCACGTACGCTTTGGGCTAATCTTCCTTCCCCCTTACAGTGTACAGACTTTATGGATGCCCCCCGAACTAGATGTGACTAAGGGAAGTTTTAGACAATCTTTTTGAGAACTAGCTTAATGACAGCCCTAAATGACTTTTTGGTTCTGGATGAATCCAGCCCTGATTCTTTCAGTTAGCATTGGGAGGGATTATTATATTGATGGGTTTCACTTAAAATTTTTGAATATGTTTGAGAATGCTTTCTGAAAGCATTGCTCAAAATTGCCCTGACAAAAGGTGTTCGAAGATAACAACTATTAGTGTATTTGAGTAGGGAAAACCCCCTTTATTAATCTTCTGATGTTGAAGTATTCAATTCCTCATTGGAAAATGAGGTCAGAGATTAAAAATTAAAAGGCTGAAGCAGATTGATAAAAGAACTCCGTTAAAAGTTGCAACGGCTTACTCGAAATAGTTTTTATGACCCCTATTGTTCAACACCTTGCTAACGTTTTTTTCATATGTTATATATGGTAAAGAAAACTTCTACTAATTGTCCACTTGTCCTACAAAAGTTTTTTGCCTCTCTCGAAAATATTCTTTTTGTTGGAAAATTTTTATTAAGTTTTTTCTGCCCCTTCTTTGCAGTAGCAGAGGAGGGAGCAGTTATAGGACAAGAACACTTATTCAAAAAATACTATTATTGTATGGCTTTTGGTCAGGTGGATAGGTTCCTTAAGAATTTTTAATGGTATTAATAAGAATTTGGAACTCTTTTCAAAAACATTTATGGAGTATTCCTGCATTTTTGATTGCCTGTAAACCTTAAAATCTGATCATTTATAATCTAAGGTCTGCCAGACTGCCTTCAAAAATCCCCAAATTATTTTACATTGTGAAAATAAGTTGTTTTTTGAGTAACCTAATCTTATTGTGGTTACAGAGCTTCTATTTTGACCTGGGACATTTTTAGTAAGAAGGGTTTCTGGTCAGTAAAATGTTAAGATTATATGCTGTAGCTAAAAACTAAAGCCTCCCAGAGATCGGTCTTAGTGTCACTGCAAAGAGGCTTCCATTTCCTTAAAGTGAAGGCCAGAGTCTGCACCTTGAGAGAATAGGCTAGATTTGATTAAATATTGCTTGAAATATATTTCACACGTCTTTATCAAAGTCAATTGAAGAATAAGATTACCAATCATTTTGCAGTTTTATCTATAAATTTGAAGAGGACATGGAAGACCTAATTTCTTCAGAACAGGCTTTGTTTTAACGTCAGTTAAGCATCCGTTCCACTATGTTGTCAAATACTGACACAAAGCGTTGTTTTTTTTTCCCAATAAGTCTTTAGCTTGAAATTGATAGGGTTACAAGACAGCAGGTGGTGCAAACAGGATCATCAATCAGCTAAGAGAAATTGGACCGACTTTGAAGAGTAAGTAATTGTAAAACTAACGAGAGCTGCCTTCCTGGTCAATTTTTATGAAAGAATTTTTATAAATATCAATTGACATTCAGGGTAAATTCTGTAAATTCTTATGTATTCACTTTTGATTCTGCAATCTTTAATCCTAGAGAATTTAAGCATTTTAAACATAAAATGAAGTAGCTTGGCCTGCATTCTAGCATTGATTGTGTAAACCTATCAAAAAAAATTAAATAAACACAACATCACTATCAAGTGAAACCAATATATTCAAAATGCAAGAGCAGTTAAGATAAAATGTAACAAAAGTGACAAATGAAAAAGAGTATCATCAGAAAAACCAAACTTTTTAATATGTGCAAAAAGAGATGAAAGTGAAAGGTAAGAATGGTAAAAGCATGAAAAAAATACAAGCAATAATTCACATCATAATTATCACACCACCATTCAAACAGCCTATATTAACAATAGCCACCAGCACACCATATTTGCTATGTTACAAACCAAAATGAGTGGAAAGATTCAATTTTGAAACACAACAACAAAAAGGAACAAAAAACACATACAATTATTCCTAAGATATAACATTGTCTATATCTAGACCGAATCACATACTCTTTTGGCTGCAGAGCATTCTCATCATTAACATACTACCAATGGCACTAACTATATTCAAATGGCACATTCAAACCAGACGTAAACACAGCAATCAGTTTGTAGTAAACCAGTTAAGTACCAAACAAACACATAAATATAAAAAGAGCAAACATCAATATCATATGATAAACACCAATGCTAGCGGAAAGGAGGAAACAGAGAAAAGAGGAAAGAGTGAAGTACAAAGAATTCAAAAAAATCAGTTATCATACTCTAAATCAAAGGAAATGTTGAGAGAAATTTTATTTGAAGATATATTAAAGAAGGAAATGCCTTGGTGTCACGGCTATAGGTTTTTCTATTTCTAACAATCTATGATTGATAGAAGCACTCTGTCCACACATTCTATTCATAAGCACTTTTGCTTGTCCAAGCAAATCATATCTCAAACTTGATCTTGCAGCTTTTCTGTAAATCAAATCTGTAAATCTGTGAATGAACATTTCCTTCTTTGAGTTTCCAAAAAAGGTAGCAGAAGTACCAAATGTTCCTACTGAATGTACCGAATGTTCCAAAGTACCAAAATGTACCAAAGTACGAAATGTTCAAAATGAACAACCTTTATCTGAATACTTGTCTTAGAGGCAGGTTCAGCTGGTGAATAACAAGTTCTGAAAGTGCTTCTAAACTTGAAACATTTTTTTTGAAACAGCTTCAATTTTTTTGAGGTTTGTTTGATTCATGTTCCCTCTGATACACTTACATAACTTCCTGCTTCTGAACTACCTTGTTAATTCTGTTAACTTTCAACTATATTGATATGGATGTTAATTTCTTAATGTGAAACATTATATGAAATTTGACATTACTTGCAAACGCTACATGGCCAGTTGATCTTACATCTTTAGTTTACTTCTATTTCGAAATACCAGAAAGATCTTTGTCGCAGAAGCACTAACAGCTTTGAACAACTAGGTAGTAGACAGTTTTTTAAGGTAATATGGCTACATAATCTCCCTTTAAGAGCTTTCTTTCTTCATCAACAATAAGCTTGGATTAAAAATAGGATTTTCCATTCTAAATCAACCTAGGTGAAAAGAAGCTAATAAAATACAGTGGTGATTGGTGATGGCAGTCAGCTAGCTACCTTGGTATGCTCATTGTTCTTTCTTTTTATCTGGATTTGAAACTTAGCCATAGGGTTGCTTTGTTTTATTTGATAATTCTAAACAGCTGAATCTTTAACTTATTAAAAATCTCCGTAGGTAAATCTATCTTAGATTACCCATGTATCTTTTTTAGTTTCTTTTTCGTCAAATTTTCTTGTTTAATTGTTTTTCTTTTCAGCTTATTCTTTTCAAGATCTAAAGATTCAGCCAAGCTTCACAAGATAACCATCCTAACAGTCTTCTGAGAAATGGAAGTAACAGTTTTCCAAAGTTTTAAACCTAATTAAATGAATAAGCTTGAGTTTTTTGTCTGAAAAGATTAGAATCCAATCCATTCCTTAAAGTTACAGCACAAAGAAAAAAAACGACAAAAAGATGAAGACTAGAGTGAGAAAACAAACTTTTTTAGATAAAAATTGGAGATGGAGTAACTCTTAAAAAAGAAGAAAAACTGTTTGAGTGCGAAAACTTGGAGTGCAGTTTCATAGGTGTAACTTATTTAGGGCCAAAATTTATAGCAAAAGAAAATATTGAAAAATTAGTACTGAAAATTGAAAGGGTGGTTCTGAGCGATGACTTATGGGTAAAGATGTCCAAATTTATTTGCTCTAACTTGTCCAAAACTCAAGTAAAGTCATTAATTTTGTTTGCTTAAAAATTAGGTGTTTTAGAATCACAAAGGAAAAACTGTAGGGGGTGGGGTTTGCATAGGATTAAAAAATTGGAAAAACTATGCTCAAGCATAATGAAATATACAAAATCTGAGTAATATATTGAATTAACATAAAAAATAGGAGAAGATTCATGCTGATGTCTTAGTGAGTAATAGTTTCTGTAAAGGCACTTTGTCTTTTGTAAAGACATTACACTAATAGATGGAATTCATATGATGTAAAAAGTGTTTTTGAAAAGCAATCATTTTTATGTGATTATGTAACTAATTAGAAAATTTGATATATTATGTAATTAAAGGGAATCTTCTTTATTTGCTCTGTTAATTGCTTTGAATTTGTATTGTTTTAATTGCTGTGATATGTGTATAATGTAATACTAACTTGACAATTTTTGTCTAGGAAATAAAATCAGGAATTCTTTTTTAGATTTTCATTAAGTAAGTTATGTAGCTTAGTAATACAACAGCTATAAATGTTATGTTACATTTATTGAAGTCTACACAATTTATATATTTTGTGACTGGTTTTGGGTATTGCCAAGATAATTATACTAGTACGTAGATTCCATAATTGTTTATTATTTAAAATGTCTTGTTGTAATCTGTTTTAATCTTGTTGTAAATGTTTTTTGCTATATTCACCATAGGCTTGTAAATACAATTATTAAGAACTAAAATTCTATAGCTTCTACCTAGTCAGCAGTAAAATACCTACTGTTATTTTACCTATTGGTATATTCAGTCATCCCATCCAGCTTCAGATTGAATAAGTGAGTGTATAAAAAAAATGTTTCAAGAAGAGTTCAAGAAATCAGGAAACCTCTATATTGCTGTTTGTCAGAAAAAACAAAGCAAATTGTCCTTTACTATGGGATGAAAATGTATTATGCGCTAAAAGACAAATGAATTGAATGGACAAAATTGTAGGAAAAAGTTTTCACATTATACAGTCAAAATTTTTGCAATTAGGCAGTCAAGTAAGAAACTAAAATGTTGCTTGAAAAAGTAAGAAATCAGCAGTGTATGAAATGATTGATAATTTATGAAATATATGAAATGTATGAAATGAGAGAATGTACATAACATTGTTCAAAAGTGAAGAGAAACGGAGCATGCTTTTAGGCATACTTAAAATAATGATAAATGACTCAGCTTTAAAAAGTAAGGTAAAGTATATACACACACTTTGATCAAGTAAGAGAGGATGGTATTATTATAATTCACAATAAATTTCAATGCCACAAATATTTTGCCTCCTGGAACTATCAAAAATAATTTAAAGGAACCCCAAAACAAAATTAAATACCCCCCAAAAGGTTTTTGGTTTCTTTGTAAATATAATTTCTTTTGAAAAAGGCCTTTTTTGCTTAGTTCACAAAATTTCATAGAAAATTGCTATTTCACAACAGAATGTTGGTTTTTGAGCTAATGTATAAATTTTGTTAAAAAAGTTACGACATAGGCCTTTTGATTTTCTCAGTTTTTCTTGATCAGTCTAAATAGTGAAACTGCAAATTTGATCAATGTGGGAAAATTAATTTCGGAAAATACATTAATCTGGTTTATTTGAGAAAAAAAATTCCTTGAAGAATTTTCTAAAAACTATCTGCAAACATTTCTACTAGGGAAATGTTTGACAGTAAAGGAATTTGAAAAATGAAAACAAAGCGTAAGATGATTGATGAGCATATTGAAATTGAGTGAGCCTTGAAAAGTGAATGGGATTGGAGACTAATAGTAAATATAAATATCATAAAATGTATGTTGTAAGAGAAACTCTGATCATGAAGTTATAAGGAAAAAAAACTGCAGTTAACTGTGTCTTTGCAGTTACATTTCTTTAACAACTATCTGTTTTAAACAGCTAGTAGGTTTCTTCACAAGATAAACTTTTTCATATAATCGAACCTGTCTATTAAAGCTAAATAAACATGTCTGTAAAAGCCAATACTTGGGACTCCTCTTGGTCACTATTATTGACAGGATTGACTGTAGGAGAACAGTGTAAATATGTAAGACACAATGAGTGAATATTCAGAAAGAAAACGTTTCTAAACAGAAATAAGGAAATGAAAAAACTTGCCCAAAGTCATTGCCGAAAAATGAAAAACAGAGTAAACTTGGATCTATGACTTTATGAGTGAGTCTATGAGTGAGTATCCTAAAAAGAAAAATTT
>JANSTP010292032.1:0-18034 GCA_025330745.1 Cladonema radiatum | reverse complement strand
GGTGAAGCAATTAGGATTGCCATCTTATTTTTTCACGTTGTCATGTGCTGATTTAAGATGGGATGAACTAATATATCGTATCGCGGCATTAAAAAATATCACTTTATCACGAGAAGAAATTTCGGCAATGTCATATCAGCAAAGAGTTATGTGGTTGAATTGCAATCCAGTTTTACTAGCAAGACACTTTCAATATCGAACACAGCTATTCTTCAAAAATATCCTTTTGGATGGTCCTCTCGGAAAAGTGCAGTACTATGCATACAGAACAGAATTTCAACTGTATTTTATTCTTGCTGAGAAGAGCTTCTGTTTTGATTTGATTATAAAAAGAGATATTTAGATTTGTAAATGCTCAATTTCTTCATATCCCATACAGAGGTCTCAAAATTTTCAAACGTTTTACTCATAACCTGACCACATTTGAACCAAGTAATACCAAACAATCACAATCTTGGGCTTTAAAAACACTTATTCTAAAGATGTGTAATGCTCCAAAAAAAAAAAAAAAAAAGGGGAAAATACAAATAGTAATTTTTTGAACTACAAACAAATTAAGTCATAACACCATCAATATTTTCAAAAGTATCAGCACTATTTCTTTTTATATTATAAAAGTTAAAATGTTAATCTAATAGCATGCAAAGTCTATCTTGTTTGGGCTCCTGGTAAACAGTTTCCAAAGCTACGGTAAATATCCCTAGACTTGATATGCCCGGCCGAGGTTTAAAAACTCATTGTTGTGAAAAATTAACAATTTTCAACACAGTCCCAATCATAGATCCCAATCCCAATCCATTTGTATTTTAAGATTAACTTAAAAAACTTAAGCGCGTTAGCCAGCAAAATACGATCAACAATACAATTAATATCAATTGCAGTTCGATTACACTCCTGTCCCACTGCCTTAGTCGCTGACCCGGTTAGGATGAAACCAATCGTCTTAAATTTGCCTTAAAGAACAATCGTTATTTTTTTAATTTTTGAAAATCATTTTCGAGAGGCTTCCTAAAGAGCGGAAATACAGTGAAGAAAATTCAGCTAACAATTTTGAGCGCAAACCTTTTAAAATTAATTTACGGACCAGATACCTGACATTTTGCATATTGATTTTAATTAAAACCTTTCCAGTCGATTTCAAAATTCACTTCGAATTTCAACTCAAAAATAACTTGAAGTTTCCTTCAAACAAAACTTTCGAATATAAATTCAAATCAAATTTAAAAATATTGATTCTATTAGAATTTTAATATATAATTTTAATTTCAATTTGAAAATTCAAGTTAATAGTTTTAAAATTTTAATTTAAAATTTCGAATCAATTTAGCATTTAAATTTTGCCCGTAATATGACTTCATAGAAACTTCAAATTTGGTACCCTGACAACTTCTTCGGAAATAATTCCTAGCCCAGTCCAAATTTCCAGTATTTACATACCCTGGTCAACATTTACCAAAAACTTACAAGGGCCCAGTCTGCCTCAGTATCATTTTCAGTCAAACCTGCCCTGCCGGGATGCCCGAAAATGTCAACCCGATGGAAATCATCCAAGATGTCTGCAGTCATGTTGAAGCAACTAGAACATATTTTAACCGGGGGAGTTTTCGGTACCTCACCGGGTCATTGAGGCAGGCGTGTTCAATTAACCTTTATTTTACAAGAGATTATTGCGTATGACGACCACTGCAGAGAACCCACGCAAAATCGCTCTTTACTACTCCTTCCAAAGTATAACAAAAACGTCCACTCGTTTAATACTTTTCATACGCTCAGTTATGTCTTTGCACGTGCTTATTGTGAATCTTCCACCTCAATTTTTCTATAAACAGGTAAAAATAACAAGCAATGCACTATATCGAACTTCGGCTTACCACCAGTATGGAAAGCTCATTTACAAAAACATGAAAATGTACTAAGCTCTGCCCTACATATTTTTACTCTCCTTTCTCATAATTTGCAAATAAACTCGATTATGGCCACAAAAATATTAAGCAGTATTTTCTCAACTTTCATTCTTATCATATGAGCTCTCTAAACTTTGCATAAATATTGCAATAAGGACTTTCTTTACTCACCAAAAATTAAGAGTTACCGCTGTGCAGAGGTGGCTGCTATTACAGCTTGCACTGCATATAACCTAAAAATGTTGCCATTTGGAAAATTGACAGCAATCTTATTTGGACCATCGACCATAGTTTAAAGCTTTTCAGATTTTAATTTCTCTCGCTGCTATGACCTTCATGTACGTCATCACGTTCAGAAATCCCAACAACAAAAATTGCAGGAATTCACAAATCTCAGCAGCAAGAGCAACTTGAGTTTACAGATTTTTTACTTTTCACACAACACAGAAATATACCGATTGTCTAACTAACTTGAAGTACGGGATATAAATAGATCTCTACCATCCGAGCGCTGGCAAAAAAATATAATTTTTTAGGAAAAATGTGTATAATATATTACTTCACATTCTTCCTTTCCTAAAATTCTCAGAACAAGATATTAGCCCTTATAAGTGCATATTGATGAAAATTTTACTTTCAGGACAATTACTGATTACCTCACTGTAATCAGACCCCAAGGGTTAAAAACGTGACAACAAAATTTAGAGTTCAAGACAACCATTCGTAAAGTAACGTGCAACATAAAATGATAAAAGCCCTATTTCACATTAACATAAAAACAAAAAATATAGGCATGTATCCTGCACAACCTACCAAAAAAGCTTACAACAAAACCATGCAACTGCCTTAAAATGTCGCTTTTATTTCAGTCTTTATTGTGTTTTTTCAAAACTTAAACATACACCTGAACTGTCAGTTTCAACGGTAAACTTTCGGCGTATTACTTTCTTTATCATCTCACTTTGTAATTCCGTTGATAGATCAACTCCCAACGATTTTTCGAACATCTCGTGCGGTATCGAAATTTCTTTATCTAAATTTCATTTGTTTGCATTGTCAGGTTAACGCATGACTTTTTCTTGCAAATTGCCTCTGCTGTTGCGTTTTTGCATTTTTCACAAAACCCGAATGCGTTATTGATAACCAACGACATATTGCACCAAGGGCAATGGAACATTGGCTTCAAAGATTTACTATCCACCATCACTATAGTGCCCTTGAGAGAATGATTGACCGATAAAGCTCTATCATTATCGTCCGCTTCGATTTTCTTTTTTACATTGACAACAATTTCCGACAATTCTGTCGACTTGAGTATTCTTTTGTTTACAAACTTCTGGATGCGTACCTTGGATATATCGAAAACGATGTTATCCTTAACAGTATCAATTATCGCCCCCAAAAATGTTATTCGGATACACCCAGTTTCATCTTTCAGGAGAGCTTTTCGAATTCTCAACGTGCTACCATCCGGATGTACAGATGTTAATTCTGCTTGTAAATTGAAGATGAGACCACTAACATTAACGATGTCATAAATCGATCTTTCGTTCTTAATTTCAGCAACAAGCGACGGTTTTTCCTTTATGTCGACCTTCTCAAAATTTAGTGTCCTTCGATTAATTGCAGAAAAATCGTTTAAAACGATATTCTGTGTAGCTCCCTTGCAACGAAATCTCTTGATTTCAATACCGTCGGAGCTAGCACCAATGGACTTGAACAAATTATGTTTTCAGGAGAAAAACATACACCCTTTCTAGATGTCTCCTTCGACTCTCTTGTTTTTCGCTGCTTTAACATCAGTCAAGTCCGTAATGTACCCCGACAGCTCCTCACCTAATTAGGAAAAAAGAAAATAAAAAGCTGCACTTCCATAAAAATGCTATTAAATGAACAGATTTTCAGGCTTCGTTAAGTTAACACACGCTTTTTTTTATAAGAACCAGTAAAATCCGATTTGAGCCCGGCTGTTCTTATTTTATGGACAAAAAATAAGCTGAGATGTTCTTAAAGTGTTCTTATTAACTACCGTTATTTATCAATATTATTCTTTAAATAAGAGAATAATAGGTGTTCTTACTACATTTTTATAGTCACAAGCCTCGGTTTGTTTTTAGATTGTTCTAAATTTTTGTTAAAATTTGAGGCTAGTGTTCTTATAAAATTGTTCTTATAAAGAAAAAAGCGCTTATTTCGAACACATTGCACAAAAAATATCCTACCTTCTTTTCTTGGTGTCCCAGACATCATGATATCACAGATCTATAACAAAACCAATGTAAGTTTTAAAAACCAACACGAATATGTCAAGGAAAAAAGGAAAAAATTCACTACACACAAATGCGATGTAAAATGTAATACATTAAGAATAACTACCTGCATAAACTCGTGAAATTCGAAGGTTTTAAATAATTCTTAGCACATGTGAGTCTTTAAATACAGTATACACAGTTATAGAGTAATACAATAGAACACGTTGACGTCAATGAAATCCATCCAATGAGATAAGTCCAATTGGTAAACAACAATCAAATCATAAAAATTATTTCTTTTACCAACTTTCTTTGCAGGGTGTTTTTGTCACAATAACAAAAGCCTAGTAACGAAATCAAAAACATCGTGCAAGCTCTCACACAACCTCTCAGTGACTAGAAATCTATTCCAATTCGCTGTATTTCCAGAAATGGGTTGTTCGGATATTTTAATTATTACGATATTCTCCATACTAAACACGTTTATTTTTTATAAGAAACCAGTTTATAAGAAACTTACAACTAGACATGCCAAAAATTTAGAAACTTTTCAAACTGGGAAAATGTAGCCAATTTTTGTTAAAAAACGTTTTTGTGAGCTAAGGCATGCTTATAACCTTTTTTTATTGGCATCGTTTAAATCTTGTAGGAAAAGTAACCAATGAATGACCACGTTGCTTTTTCTTCGATATGATAACTTTTATTCATTAAAACCTAAGGAACTTTCTAAGACACTTCGAGAACCAAATTTAGACAATAGCTAAGAAACTTTTGGAACTGAGTCTGTTGCTTGGTTTTTTATATAAAAAAAAAACGTGTACTCACTCCGCTTACAAATATTTCTGAAGACCCCGATTTTCTATATCTGAGATTTTCAATAACAGATTAAATCTAGCCTTAACTTTTCAGCTCTTTTCACACAGTTTTTCCATGGTTTCATTGACAAGGAAAGTACAGAACTGTTATTTTATTTGCAAACATAATTTTCTATATTTTCTTTTTTTCCTTATGTAATCATGGCAATATTGGATTGATGGAATTTTTTAGTGTCAAGTCGTTGTTGAGAGTTGTTCTAACAATGTACCAAGTTTGATATAAATTGGGTTAGTAGTTTGGAAGATCTTAGGGGGACGGAAATATGATGACGTCATCATTTTTGGAACACAACCTAAAAAATGGCAAAATGTAGGAAAACAAATTGCTCAATTTTGATGGACCATATCTCCAAAACAAAAAAACATTTTTACATGCTGTTTTTTGTATACATTTACTAATTCTAAATACTTTACAGATATGTAAAAATATTCCGGACATTTGACCAGATTTCCGATTTTTTCAGGAATTGATCGAAAAAATGGACTTACTGTGGGCTGAAAAGGGCGTGACCACTCCCAATGTGGATGTGGCCACCAAACTTTTCCTCCAAATATTCCCATGTAAATTTTAGGAAAAGTCACCAAGTTTATTTACATAACTTTTTTCGTTTGTGAGTAATTAGCAATATTAGATCATAGTGGCGGAATCCACATCCCCTCTCATCCCAACCTGAATAGGGTTAAAGCGGACATTTACAGGAAATACCATTTTGCCCCTCTTCCAATATTTTTATTAACATGAATGTACTACTTATTGTTATGCAACTTACGAGGCTTGCTAGTATTGCAGTAATGTATATTTTCAGTCATTTCTGAAAAAACAAAGCCATTGTCAACACTTTTCACGCCGTTAGATCGAATGATTTAACGTTTTCTTTATCTTTTTCATGAACCAAGTATGAAATCAAATTTGTATCAAGCTTAGACGGTATTTTGTAATTGGCATCCCAAATCTTTTAAGGCACTTGTGGTTCCACCTAAAGCCTATGACGTCATAGGTCACCTCATTCTAAGAAAATTGAATATCTATGCAGGTCTAAACAACTTTTGGTCACAAAGTTTGGTTAGCTATTATCCAAAAGATAAGAAAAATTTGGACGAACTGTTTAACCCAATACCCCGCGCTGAGGGCTCTGACGTTACAGGTCACGTCCTTTTAATGGCAATTGAGATTCCCCAGTTTCACAACCTGATGTGATGAAACTTGATATATCCGTTACCTAAAGGTGAGAAAAGTTTTAGACCCACCTTTGAATCAATATTCCCCTACTATGGGCCACCACGCCATCGGTCATTTGATTTTAAGAACAATTTAATATCCCCAGTTCTAAGCACCCTTATGTGACGAAGCTTAGTACACTTGTTACTCAAAAGGTAAAAAAGGTTTCGGATCCACTCTTCGCTTCAATACTCAATTCTAAACAACCTCGAGTGGAAACACTTCCTACAATTGTTACTCAAAAGTTAAGAAATACTCATTTTTCATAACCTTCGAGCAGTGGGTCATTAATGAGTGGGTCATTAATGAGAAATATACTCACATAGCAGGCATCAACTTAAGAATGCTTGGCAGTAAAATTTAATTGCAAAAAATGCAGTAACTTTGTGGTTATTATTAATACTACGTTTACACTAGAGCATTTATTCGGATTCATATCCAGATAAAAATGAATTCGAATAAATCTCTACCATGACCGTCTTCGAATGTTTACACGCAAAAGTATTCTTTGAGCCAATTGTGAATGAGAGAATCAATAAGAGAACAAATATGATCGTATTCAACTGTCTGCATTAGAAAAATGTGTCCGAATCCGAATAAATTTGAATACATATAACAATCAACCCTCATATAAAGCAAAAGTTATTACAGTTAGCTGAAGAGAGGACGTGTTATACGCTTCTGAAGCTTCGTTCAGAAACTGTCATTAATGCTTTATCTAATTTAATGATTCTTTTGTTCTCCAAAATAAAAAGCGGTATAGTGTTTGTAAGCAATCAACAGTAAAACTGTTACATAATTAAGTCAAGCTCGAGTAGTAATTTTCTAGATTCTCTTCTTTTTCACCGCCGCGCACTTCCTTCTTTGATTGTTAAGGCTCTATGCAATGTCAGTTCTCATATATCTACAGCTCTGCAGGGAAATTTTCTGGGGAATTTATTCGAAACTGGAAATGCAAATATATTGCTCAGAACTCAAAACTAGCTTATTTGCGTAAAGTAACTATTTTTCATATAATAAAAATAGCACTGACGGAATTTGAATACCCAATAATGAGATATCGGTGATAAGAAATTTCGGGAACTTAATAGCTTTTCCGCGATTTTAGAGAAAATATTGGCAATTAACACGAATTTCTGCAACCCTGTGAGCTCACTGTAAGAGTTTAAATTGTATCTGTAATACATAAACATCAATATTGACAGTTCAAAATAACATTAAACGACTTTTTATTGCTTTTAAACTATCATAAGCAAGTATTGATTTTGGATGTGCTTTGCTCAAACGCAATTTGCTTACCAAGACTGTGCCATGATAAAAACAGTCGTGTTCTGTCCAGCTCAGCTATAATAAGTCCCTCTATAAAGTGTTTACACTACAAAAATAAGTTTAAATCCAATTAATACTACGTTTACACTAGAGCATTTATTCGGATTCATAAAATTTATCGGGAGAAAAATACATCCGAATAAATTTCTAGGATGACCGTATTCGAGTATATACACCCAAAAGTATTCTTTGTGCCGATTGTGAATGAGAGAATTAATGAGAGAACGAATACGATCGTATTCAACTGTCTGCATTAGAAAAATGTGTCCGAATCCGAATAAATTTGAATCCGAATAAAAATTTAACTGGATATAAAGTGCTTACACTATGAATATTAGTTCGAATCTGATTAAACGTAAATCCGAATAAAATTTATCCACATAGTTTTGCGGGTCCAAATTTTTTGGATTCATCAAAATTTTAGCTGACTCCGAATAAATTTTCAAAAGTAACTAAACGCTATCCGAATAAATTTCTATTTTTAGTAATTTTGCTCATGGATCCGACTAAATTTCCACTAGAGTAAACTTAGTATAAATATGAATCTGAATAAACATTTATCCACATAGTTTTCCAGATTCAAACTTCTTCGAATTCATCAAAATTTTAGCTGAATCCGAATAAATTTTCAAAAATAAGTGTCAGCGATATCCGAATACATTTCTATTTTTAGTAATTTTGCTCATGAATCCGATTACAGTTGCCTAGAGCACTATAAATATGGCAAGAAATCACACAGAAATGGCTCATCTCTAGAAAGATTTTCAGCCAATGCTATGAAAAACAATAAAATTAAACATGTAACTACTAATAAACGTTTTTCTAAAATTCAATTTTCAATTCTACAGAAAACTCTATTTTTCAACTGACTGCTTTCATATTATTATATAACACTTTAGAGACGGGCAGGCCTAAATGCATGTCAAAAAGCACATCAAACTGGAAACTCCTAAATTTATATATGACTCTTAAAAGACCCTTTTCTGTTGTTAGTATTTGTCGGTAGCAGCAGCTCTATGAAAAACCAACTTACAATAATGGGAAATTCAAAGAGAGGTAGGCAACAATAAAGGCCATTAAAATCTATAAAAGATGGCTAGAAATTTTTATTGTTGAATAAGAAACTTATAACTCGCATCACACCCATATAATATTATCCTTGATAAAACTCACATTTCTAGATAAGAAATCTAGAAGATAACATAGCGAACTCTATAGGTATGATATATATTTTATCCTTTTTAGTTTTACTCTTAAACCCACTACTGGTAGAACCTTTAAAGCAGATGACATCATCGGTCACGTAAAAGTACATTCTCCTTTAACAGGGTATGTTTCTTCTATATGAGTTCAAATATTTCGTGCGGCTGGTTAACTCATTTTATGTTTTAATGACTTCATAGGTCAATTAGTATGCAGTACTAAACAAACTCTTTTTTGGAATCTGTTTGAAGTCGGAAAACGGAAATTTTTGAAGCGCTATGCGCTCTAGTTATGTTTCAGTTTCAAATGTCCATTTAATAAATCTTTTTTTTCACCTCTCTACTTCTTTTTTTGGTAAAGTAGTGCTTAACTTTTGATATAACTCTTTCCCTGGCTCCCTGAAGTTTCATCTTCAATTTTGTTTATGTGGTTTGTCAACCAATTAAAGTTGTTAGTGTTGACTTGTTTTCTTAGAATAAATGCAGACATTTAGAACTTATTTGTATTAAGAAAATGTTAAAGACTTACGTTATAGTTGCAGCTAAAAAAAGATACAGTTTTGTAGATGATCTTGTATATTAAACAGAATTCCTGTCTTGAATTGAAAATTGTAGTAAAAATTTTATTGTTTTTTTCCAGATTTTGATTATATCTAATCTCTAGCTTTGTCGATCCTCTTTTACTATCAGAAATACTTTGATCTATTGTATTTTTAGTGACTCTGTAAACCTTCCAGTCCCAAAAAGCATAGAAATAACTAGGTTTTGAGTTTTGTTTTGAAATCATTTCCATTTAAACAAGGGAATCAGGTTTTTTTGATATAAAATCTTTCACATACAGTAAACTTTTTTCTTGTTGTCAAGTAAAATAAATCACACCAGATTATTTTTCTAGCTATATGTTTTTATACCTCAATGCAATAGTTTTTTATTTGCCTTAGTACTCCTTTATTCCCTCTTATTTTTATTTTAATTATTTTTGTTCAATAGTGGGTTTTCTGCTTTCAAGTTTTGTGCTGATAATGTGTAAAAGTTATTACAGTTAAATAATATCCTTCAAATAAACATCAGCCGAAAATTCCTGGTGAGACACGTTTTTCAAAGAAATTGTTTGTCCATAGAGTTGAGTGCCTATCTATTGTATTCATGGCCAGATGCATTTCAATAGTTTATGAGAAATTTCTTAAGTACCAGAAGTGTTTTTGTAAGTTTGGTTGTAGGATGGTTGATATACCTTAAAGCTTTTGGATCATAGCAGTGTTTTTCCAACAAAATTCTGTATAGTCATCTCTCTTTAAGCTCGGAAATGTGTTGCTGTAGTCGATAGCACAATTCAAGATTTTCATATATATGATCTTAGATTCTAATCTTAGATTTCCCTAGATTCTTGAAATGCTATTCATGTTTAAGATATCAGTGATTTATTTCATTAACATTGTTATCTTTTACATGCTGATGAGTTGCGAAACAGCAATCCCATCAAAAGAATAAGAAAATACTGAATTATTTTTTCTTTTTAGATATGTACTGAAGACAGATAAATGAATCAATGATTGATTAAAAATGGCATCAGGTATGTTTTTTTTATTCAGTTACATTAACTATTTATGCTGTATGAAAATTCTGTTTTATAATATTGGGCTGTTTATGTGTATGGAGGAGTGAAGTTAAAGCTTTTGTAACTTTTGAAAAATGGGAGTTCAAAGTGAAAATTGAAACTTGAAGTGCCATAAAATTTCTTTTAAGTAGAAAAATTTGTTGTTTCTGAAAGGCGAAATTGGCGACCAAAAAAGCCAAAATAGCCGTTTTAGACAGTTTAGAAGGAAAAATTTTGGGCATGGTGGGCAACAAATTTTAGGCAGTCCAATATTAGTAATGTTGGACAGGGTTACAATAAATCCTGTATCCGCTCCTGATTTTATGATTTTCAATGAACCAGAAAACTCTTCAAGTGATAAGTGTGTTTTGTTTTCAAACATCAAAGACAAAACTTTTGATTATGTGTATTGAACGTATCAGTTAGAGATTGATGAAGTTGATTCTGGTCTGCTGAAGATGAAACCACCAGATGAGATAACTAGAAAGCCTAGATCATTGAAAGGAAGTCCTCATACTTTAAAAGGTTTTATTTTTGGATCGATATGCCACTGCCAGTTAGTGAATTTCCAGCCCATTTTCTTATCCCATTATTGGATTCCACCTGTCCAGAAATTAATTTATTTTGCCCCTTTTTGTGAAATTTATGCCCTTTGTAGACTTTGAAACTTTTCTAAAAGAAGATGCAAAATTTGCTTAAACGGAAAACTTGAAAAATCGCTTCATATAACGGAGATAAATAGCTAAACAAAAGAAATGAGCTGTCTCTAAATGCTGACATCTAAATAAATTCAAGTTATTCAATGAAAAAGGCAGTGTCACGTGACATTTTCTATTTTTCCAGTTTTTCCATTTTCTATTTTTTGTATTTTCATTTATTTTTACTAGCATAAGTTATCCATAAAATGTTCTGCATCATATGACGTCATATGCATGACGATTTATCATATATGATACCATAACGTTGTATCGTCATTACCTCAACTGATGAGTGCGAGAAACACACAAAACTCTGAGTCTCGAGTTAAAATTCAGTAGTTTTTACTACCCCAATATATATTTTGTTATATACAATACATACAGAATATATTGTAAATGTTAACACAAGAAATGAACCGATAAGTTGTCAAAAACCCATTACTTTAATCATGAAACGTTCCTTATACAAAATATATATAGTATAAGGAGCTATATATAGCTATATATAATATATAGGTATGAAGAGCTTCACCCTCTAGATGTATTTAAATTTGAATAAAAAAGATATTATTTGAGACAAGACAAAATAAACACCAAAAAATCAAAGAAAAAAATGTCAATAGATATTTCAAATTTTGTGATTAAATGTATAATGTATAGAGAGAGCAAAACGTTATTGCAGAGAGAGGTAAGGAGGAGTAGAAAGATAAAACAGAAAAAGACTAAAGAAATTAAAAAATAACAAGGAAAACTGAAAAAATAGCAAAACTAAACAAAAACAAACAATAAATAAAAATAAAACTAGTACTGCTATTATAAGAGAATGTATGTTGTTTTTACTGTTCAAAGTAGATGCAAATATATACAACCAATGTTTGTGTAATTTTCACAGAACCCAGTAATAATCTGTTACGCTAATAATTTTTTTAAATGTATTTTGTTTTAGCAAACGAACTTCGAAAATGGCTTTTATTCTATGCTCTCCCCATTTATTGGAATCAATTTAGTCTTCTCAGTGAGGCAACTTATATATTGCTGCGAACATCTATATGTGGCTCAAATTTGGATAAAGCATCCGACTGCTGAGATGTTTTTTTTAAAGATTTCTGTTTATTATATGGTATCTCCTAATTTTTTTTTTGTCTTTGATTGAGTACATTATGTTGTTTTTAATACATTTTTTTTTGTTTTTGTTATCCAAGAGTATCATCATGGGAAATGTGATTTGAATGTACACAACTCAAGCCATTTGGTTGATTATGTCAAAAACTGTGGATCTCTTTGGGCATGATCATGCTTTGCATTGGAAGGTTTTAATGGTGTCATAATAAGTCAGGTTCATGGGACAAGAAATGTGTGTTACCAGGTAAAGAAAGATTTTTGTTGTTTCAATTTTTTTTGTTATGACAGAGCAATGTTGTGAGTGGCTATGCTTTTATTTAAGGCAATGGAATCTTTTAACACAGTAAGAAATATTCATGCCTTCTCTAAAGCATCACCAGTATCTAAAGAAAATCAAGTTTTTTTGAATGATATGCTGTATAGACAAAGGTAAGGTATTACTTGCAATTGGAAGAGGCTGTTTTTTTTGTTCATAAAGGTGACATAGAGGTCTTGAATATGGAAATTAAAGAAAGATATTTCTTTGGCTTTGAATCATAGATAAATTTATTCGTTGGTTCTGTGCCGAATATTGTTAAATATGTATGAAGTTGATAATGTCTGGCGTCTAATATAATGTTTAAGGATAGTAGAAGGGAAAAAACTTACAAATTTGAGATTTTTGTACCTGTAGACCAAGGAGAAAACTTCCTTTCCAATAATATATAAATCATGTATATGTTTTTATTTATAATTTAGTAAATACAACTATTACCAAAAATAGAACTAGATAATTTTTTCTTGTAACAATGGAAACACATCAAAATTAATTTGTCATTAAATTCTGAACATGAAGAAAAAAAATATGAGCTTTTCATCGAAGATCGTTTATACTATCCTTTATTTGTAAATGAGAATTGAATATTTTTCCTTGCGTTTAAAAAATTGCAGTGAAGAAGATCTGCTGTTATTTATGACGAAAATGATGAATAGAAATTACATGTAAAGGCCAGAATACACAATGATTTTTGTTGACTTGTAAAAAAATTTTGCTTGAAAAATAAAATCAAAATTTTATTTATAAATTTTGGGCTATTGGCCAAAATAAGCAGGGGCTTATTTTCATTAGCAAGTAATTTAAACTTTCTACCAAGGAAACTCAAATGCAAAAATCAATAAGATATTACTGAAAACTATTGAAAAGCTTCAAATACTTTGTCTAAAGATGTACATGAAGGCTATAGAAAGAACAAAAATCATGTTTTTTGTAGCAGTGGATAAAAAATTTGGGATATGAGTGATTATGTAGGTAATCTTTACAAATGCTAGTTGAATAGTTAAGTTCCTGTAGCTTCATGCTGCTTTGAAAAGAAATGTCAACTGTTTAAATCGGCAACGTGACTTAACTATCAATAAATCTTTGTAAATGAGGCTAATGCTGAAGTGCCATACACCAAAAGTTAACAACAGCACTAGGATTTCATATATCAAACAGTTAAAAAGACGGAGTCTTTGGAGAGGTGGCCTTAAATTTAAGAAAGTTACAATGGTGGATAAAGTCAGACTTTTCAACTAGTTTCAAATGGATTTTACCGTTGAAAAAGGTATCGATGCTTGAGCCCTGGCAAATGAGTTGTTTTCAAATTTGTTTGAAACAGCCACAATCAAACTTTTTGAATTCACTCCAACCAAGACTGCACAATTCATTCCAAAACATGGTGGTGGTCGCCTGACACTTTTTAAGACATTTAAAGTATCTCCAGGCCGTTCATCTCTACAGGGAGGACAATTTTTTCCATACTTTTCACCATCGTGTTTTTCGTTTCTTTTTGGAAGAAGTAAAAATGAAATTATTGAAGAAGTTTCAAATTATGAGTTTCTAAAATTAATTCTAATCAACAGCAGAACAGCGAAAACAATTTCATTCATCATAGATATTTCATCAGCTTCTTCTAGTAAAGAAATGATCATTATTTCGACAAATATTGTTTCATCAACCGTATAAGGAATAAAGAAACTTTATTTAATATTTAAGAAAATAGCAGGGGTAAGAGAGACAGGACTCTCAAATTAGAAATCATGATACAGAATTTAAACTTTTAATTAAAGTCTTATTTGTTTCCCTTCTATTTGATATTACCTTGTGTACTTACAGTGGAAGAGGAAGCATATTTGATTGGCGGACTCGAGGAAACAAAAAGCAAACTTTTTCAGAAAAAGTGCAAGGAAACACACAGATTCATTGCATTCAGACTTCTAAAGAAAATCAGAGTAACGTGGAAAGCCAAGTTACGACTTGTAACGAGAAAACAGATTGCTGAAACAGAAAATGCGTTTGCCAAACGCATATCACTTGAGGAGACATTCTTGCGTCGTTTCTTCATTAAAATGAGAGATTAATTCTATGAGAGATTGATTGAACTTAAGCAAAATATCACCATATCAAACGAGATTAGCTGCCGTTTATTTGGATCGGTTCAGAAAAGCATAATAAGAAGTATATGCCAAGTGGTTGTGGTTATATGTTTTTCTGAAAAGTATGACGATAGCCATTGTTTTGGCAGAAGCGTTGATTCTAAAACTAATATCTGGACATCAAAGACATCTTGGTTTCTATGGATTACTTGAATCAAAAATCAATTATAATAGAAATACTCTTTAATGCAAAGACTCTCCGAGAATGCATGGCTGATGCAAAATATGAATTAGGCAAGAAAATAATCTGTTTGACTATAGTAAGGGCTTTGAATAGCCTACAATTGAAACGTATTTTGCACAATGACAAGATCAGAGCTTTAGGACCAAAGATATGTATTAATTTGCCACTTGACATTAAGAATACAACCAACATAGATCTTTTCAAGAAACTTATAAAGAAATAGAGAGGCCGTTTTTGTAGCTTCAATTTCCGTGTCTCATCTTTTGATTTGAGCTCATATTAGTTGTAGGATTTGATTAGCTGACTGTCTTTTGTCTCAAATTTTAACTTTTCCATTTTACCAAATTCTGTCATTTCCTCATTCCTAGATTTTAGAAGCATAAAAATAAAAATATTTATTTATTTATTTATTTGTTTGTCTTATTTATTAAATTTTAATGAGACATTATGAACAAGACTATATTTGAATGTATTTTCAGAACCAAAGGATAAATAGATAGACAAAATGTTTTTTAGCAGCTTGAACTCAAAATCAATTCAGTTACAAAATTATAAAAAAACCCGTTTTTATCTAAAAATGAACCAAACTTTGAAATGACTTTTACCAAACAAAATTAAGGTTGGAAGGCACTAAATATGTACAACATGGGCAAGTTAAAATATTAAGCACGCTAAAAATTAGTATAGATATGGATTAGCGTTCGAAACTAGGATACTCCAAGAATACTTGAAGGGTATTTGGAACTCTAAGGATACTTGCTATTGTTTCCAACGAACGATGAATGTGAAATAAGCAGGTTATAGTTTCCTGATATACTGTGTGTTTATTTTAGGTCTACAAGGAGTTCACTCTTCTTGGTGTGCTTGTGAACTAGTCAGTTGTATACACGATGTGAATAGACGATATTCTTAATATGATTAAAATTCCAGCTGCTTCTGTAAAAACACTCTCTGAAAATTTTGCATGTTAGGCTAAACTTCTCTCTTCAGGTGAAATTCTATCTATAGATGAAACAAATAAAACATTTAATGCATTTGCAATGCGTCGACATGCAGTCTCCAACATATCAAAATCATGATTGCTATGATTATCTGGTGCAATGCATGCTCATTTATGACTAGAAAGACAGAACATATTATGCAACAACATTGGGCTGAGACATGAACAGAGTAACTGGTAGGCACACAAGCGAGGCTTCCAGTATAAAAGATATACAACTCAGTTACTCTGTTATTTACTATTATACTACATTTATTATACTACTGATATACTACATTTTATCTGTTACATATAAGTGAAGCATGCAGAATGTTGCTCATTTCACTGCATTATGTCACTAATATTTCTGTTAGATCCTGACTGCTACTTATTTTCTCAACATGTGTTCAAAGTCTAGCTAGTTTTTCTAGCTAGTTCACAAGTGCTTTGGCGAATGTACTATGATTCAGAAAACATGGGGTATTTTACATAGTGTTATCAAAACATTGAACAATATTTACACAATTTGACCACATACTTTAATTTCCTACTATGAAGTAATTAAAAACTTCAAATTTTTCCTAGACGTTTTCATTGGACATTTAATTTTTCACTTTTTTGTGAGCCAAAATTACTTTTCACTTTTTATTTGAATGTTAGTTGAAGGTTCATTGATTATAATTTATTTAGTTCTAGATGTATGTTTCCATTGTTTCTTGTGTTTTCAAGTGTTGTAATCGTTCTAAGTGTGCGTTTTGTATTTTATAAGTTTTATTAGAACGAAATATAAAGTGGTTCCGGTTATTTGAAATCTGTTATATAAGTACTATGTTAAACTGTTTGGTTCATGCAAATGTTCCTATAAATATATTTATTTACAATTTCGATTTGGTATTGCATAATTTTCTTGATATGTTCGTTTCCTTTTTAATTATTCAATATTCAATATTTACATCTTAATATAATTGTTCTTATCTTAATTTATTTATTTTTGTACAGTTTTTAACATTTTATTTCATAATTATTACTGTGTTTGATTTTAGTGTATTTATTTACTTCTTTTTATTTTTATATCGGTGTTATAGTCCAAACTCATTGTAATTTTGTGACTTTTGGTAACCGATTTTAAATAAAGTTAAAAATAAAATAATAATGGAACTGCTAACATATATAAAGCTTTGTGACGTTGTAACTATGAGTGAAGAGGTCATGCTAAGAAAACCTTTTAACTTGCCTAAAATAGCTTACGATAACTGCTGAAAAAAAAAAAAGGAGTTCGGAAAAATTTATGATATTTTAAAAAACTTTAACAGAATTCTCCAGGCAAACAAAATTTTGAAAAAAATTGCAGGGCCCGGGGCGTTCTTACCTCCCCTATTTTGGGGTCCCCACGTCTAAATTTCGGAAAAACCTGTTTGCAACATGATACAGTAGTTCTAACTATTAGAATCGAATTGGTTGGCCAATATTTGGTTGTAGAAGCATTTTTGTAAATTTGATGCTTAATTTGAGCAAAAATCTGAAATTACAATTTCCTGAACATGGTGACGTTATCATCAAAAAATTTAACCCTATCCAGCCTGAATCCAACCGCCCCCCACCCCTGCCCGTTTTTGTTTAACCGTTTTAAAACTAAAAAAGCTTGTGCCCATTTCTGTCACCGGTGACCCATTTTTTTACAATTTTTTCACAGTCTGGGGTTGACATGAGGAAGTGGGAAAAATGAACAGGACAAGATTTTATAGAATTTTCTGTATGAGAACTATATGGGTAAAAAAGTTCTTACTGTTGCCGGCATCAAAAGCTTGGGCAAAATTTTTAAGAGCCATTATTTCGGTTTTGCTATTACCACAGGCAGCTCCAAATATAGGAAGTGGCTAAATATTACCGTTCGGAAATATGGCTTTGGGCTTTCATTAGGGATTTAGAAAACTATGGATTTTTTGATTGTGTATGCCTCCATCCATCATAAAAGCAATGGTTTATATGTTTTTCTGTCTGTACAGTCCAATTTTGGCGACATTTCAGTACAAAGTTGGCCAGAGAAAATCTGGGGGTCTGAGACATATTTTATATCTCGAATATAGACTTGTCGCGAATATTTATGTCGTGAAAAATTATGAAGTTACACGTGTAACAGAGGAGATCATGTTATCATCACGTTTTTCGCACATGAAAGGTCGAATCGACCAATCAGATGACTCTCTTTTGATATGCAA
>JANSTP010292031.1:0-30019 GCA_025330745.1 Cladonema radiatum | reverse complement strand
TTTGCTCAAATTGAAGTGAAGTGATACCAGACCCACCCACAGATTTCCTTTCAGGAGAACAATGGGTTGAAAGTCCTTGTGGTTTATTACACAGGAGAGATCTAAAGAGATAAAAAATTAGATAAAAGAGATAAATATTTATTTTATGGGGTCGAAGGATTAAAAGATTGCACTTACTATCGGAGTCGTATAAATATTTTATTGCCTCAATTTCTTTACAACAGAGGCATTCTTTCTCAGTGGGCATTGTTCCACATTTACCGCATTCAAACCACTCTAACGTTTCTAACCTATTGATCCTGCCGCTTACAGATACATCTCCGGAACTGCCTTTGTCACAATTATCAAAAGTACTGTTTGTGTGGAAACTTGCCCTCTTCTATTTGGCTCAAACTGAAATCCAAGCACAGTTTGTTTGTCCATGTTACCAGACATTTTTTCTCCTTAGGTGATATTTAGCTTGTAATTTTTATTTGACACGTGTAGCCGACTTCTACAAGACTTGATACTCATATAAATATGTTCTTTTTATGAAAAGAATATCCTCATTTGAAGAAGTTTTTATTATTATTGCTTATATCATATATCTTATCATATTCTTTAAAAGAATGCCTTGATAAAATCAATATTTCGAATTTATTTCTTTCATTTTCTTCAGGGGGTTAAATGAAAAAGTACGACTCTCTACTTTTCGTGTCTTTATGTTAGACTAATACTACGTCACACTGATTATTACGCATATTAATATTTTTTATCACAGCGTGTAGATTTATTTTGAAAAGATGGCATGTTTGATATTTTTGAGTGAACATGTGGGATCTTTTTAAATGATTTATTCGATGTTAGAAAAAGTTATGAAGTAAAATATATTTTGTTTACAACTTTTCTTATATGTTTTAACAAGTATATTACATTGCTGGAAATCATGTAAGTAGCGAACACTACCTTTAATATTTGCTGTTTATGAAAATTTTGCTTGAATGTCCTCCTCATGAAGCATTTTGAAAATATGTTGTTCGCCTGAACATGAAAACAAAAGATGACAAATTCTATGATTTTTCATGTTCAGTCTCAAATAAGTTGTAATAATTAATATTAAATATTTTGTTTGTGAAAAATAATCTTCGCGAAAAATTCCAGAATTAGCAATTCACAAAAATTAGTCTTTGCTAATTGATAGTGAGCTCTTGAAAATTTGTCTGCTTGAAAATTAATCTCCCAGAAGGTACTCTTTGTAGAAGAAGTTCTTTCTAAATTTTTATCTTGGCCTATCCCCTTAGATATTTCACAGATTCTTTTAAGAGGGGCTGGATCTAAGTTTTCCACAAAGACATAGAGCACAAACTGACTTAATCTTCTCTAAACACTAGCCAGACTATGTTGGGAGTTGGGAGTTCACTTAAAGTTTTCAGATAACTCTTAAAAGAGAATATCAATCAAACGAGAAATTTTTGGTTTACCCATGAAAAACAGCTGTTTCGGTGGTCGCATTAAGCACGCAAAGTCTACAGGACCTTGTAATGCTATAAAACATGAAAAGATTTAATCACTATTATTGGCTAAAACGGTTTATTTCTTCTACAAAACAGTTTTTAAGAATTGAATTGAATAAGAAAGGGAAATCAAATACTACAGTATTTTACAAATTGTTTACAAATTCTTTATTTTCCAATTAAAATTTTACATAACAAGACGTTATCTTCCAGATCATTTAGCCTTTTTCTTCATAAAACTTTATCCTCAAGCTTAAGCTCTCTGCAAAACCCTTCTGCCCAATGCATTAAATATTAAATCTGATTAGGAAAAACTTCAAACACAGATTTGGAGAGAAGAAACTTTGTCCATAAATTGTGCTGTTTCCGTGACTGAAAACAGAAGCAACATAAGACTCCTCATTAAGATCTTTGTAAGGTAGAATTCAGAGAGAAAGAAATCAACAAAAATTAAAAATTACAGCCGCCTTAGTAACAGTAAGTAGCAATAAATTTAATATCTTACTCTTGAAACGAAAACATATGAGAAATTCATTAAAGTAGAAAAAGGGTTAACGATAATATTTACAACATTCTACATAGCATTGTATTGTTTTCGGCATAATGAAATTAATTTTTGCCTTTTCCGTCTTTGCATTAGACTACACTCATTGCTACCATCAATGTCTCTTTCTTCACGGGACTGCCCTCTTGTATTTCCCCCAAACACCTTTAGCAAATCCGATTTTACAACGAGTACTTTCCGGTTCATCCGCTCATAGTGTTGTGCAGTTGGGTATTCGCTGGTTCCACCTCTTATTGATGTCTTCTTCCTTCCATTTTTCAAGCAACGATTTGATTTGATTGATTTCAACAAACAAATGAACTGAAAGATAGTATTTAGCACCAAAACTTTAAAAGATATGTTATCCTTGTGAGGAGTAAGGCAGGGGGGTGTAAAATTAAAGGGTTGAGTTGAGTCTTAAGGCAGATTTTTCATGTACCGATGTCTGTAATTAAAATCATTTAATTATCAGATAATCAAAACTATCTAATTGCTCAAAGAACTTCTCTATTTTTACAAACCTTTTGCATATGATACTTTATCTCCAACATAATGAATACTATCTCCATAATCTAATAGACATCAATATATGAAGAATTCTCAACTGACCAAGACCATTTTAAAACTAAGAAACTCAAAACAAGAAACTGCAAACCTGTTATCTGTACCTATTGAATTATCTGACTAGGCACAATCTCGATTTCAAATTTTTACTGAGTCCAACAGTTTTATCAGCTTGAATTTTCCAACCGTTCATGTCCTTTAGATGTGTGTCTTAAAAGCCACTAAAAAAATTATGAAAATGGTCAATAAACCATATCACCATCAACATCTGGACCAAGAATAAAACCTTGCTGGATACAGAGCATTATTGTTAGTATTGCAATCATGATCATGTGTTCTAGACAAGTAAGCATCACCTGCTCTCTCAATAGCACCCGCCAGACAGTGATATGTTAGGACAAAACAAAGAAAAAAGAAAACAGATGTTTTAAATTCCAGATGAAAACATATTTTAGTCGTACAATAAATTATTGCTAAAATCTCTCTTAGATAGATCATATTTTGAGAAATCACAGGACTGCCTATTAAAACATTTTCAATCTATTATGCTTAGCCACTTGAGCTATCACTCGTTTCATTATTAGCTTTGCTGAGTCCAGAAAAATGCTGTAGTCTGAACATATTCTGCCTATGCACAGAACTTCAGCAGATATAGTATTCTGGAAAATTTCATTTGGTATATTACTTATAGAATTAGGCATTCTCACTATGGTGAACTGAAGGTCATCTCTTTTATCATATAAGGGCGTAAGAAATTTTGTGGAGGTTATGGAGATATCAAGAAATGAGGCATTTTTGGACTATTATTTTCATGCTTAAGATCAAGCTCTTCAGGATAAATCTCCTTGTAGAATCTTAAAAAAGCAATGTTATCAATCACAGTTATAAGGTCATCTATATATCTTAAAATGTAATAAAATAAGCGGACCAAGGCTGGATTTGTGGCAGCTTTTTTGATCCATCACGACTCATAATAGTAGAGGAAGAGATTGGCAAAGAAAGGAGCCTGATCAGATCCCATTGGAATGCCTATTGTTTGCTGAAATACATAATTGCCAAGTGGAAAATAACAACTATTGACAATAAATTGTACAGCTATTTTTACAGATGATTTTGTGTAAAGAAAGAATTTGATTTCTTTTCCTTCCAGGCAGCTTTACCATTTTTTATTTACCACCAAATATTCATTAGATTTCCCATTGAAACAAAAATCAATAATTTCATTTAGAACATTAATAAATTTCTTATGGGGCAGCCAAGAGCTCTAGTAACTGCTTTACTATTTTGAACAACCCAAACTTTGTTTTCATACTATATACTTCAATTTGTTTATAAAGTAATGAAAAAATAGATGCTATATGTTTACTGATAGGTTTAACTGAACATTGCTTACTGGCAATAACAAATCTTGCACATTTCCACTTTAATGCGAGACTCTTTATTTAAGTACTTTTTCTGCCCCCTATTATATTATCTATAGTAGAATTACTTACCAGTTTGTAAGTGGAGTTAGGTTTTCCAGTTAAGCCAAACTCTTTTAACAAAACCTGCGTAAAGAATTTTTTGCATATGAAAGTTATATTATTATTTGCTTTGTCAATAGGAACTAAAGTGCATTTATTTTTTAATTGTTGAAGACATTCAGAAACCTCATCGTCTTTGAATATGTTGTTGACTTCCTTAGATTTAACTTTTCTTTTCAGAGCAGAAATTTTATCTTTTACTATAGTTATTATAAAGTTCGTCAGTTCGGTAAAACAAGCTGTATCTAAGGTAGCAGGAGACGAAAGTTGGCTTATGTAATCCTTTAATGTCTTCTTTCTTTCATTTAGAAAGGAATCCCAAGATATTGGAACAGGCATTGGTCCATATGTAATGAGATGATTGGGATCTTTAAAGTTAGAGCTAAAGCATGTACATGGCAGATGTTCATCACCTGATAATATTTTGTTGATATCAAGAGCATCTATAAATTCTATGTAATTAAATATTTTTAATCGCATAGGTTTTGGAAGTTTATAGCATATTCCTGAAACCTTCTATTCTATTCTATGAATTCTTTGTTGTGAATTATTTTATCAAAATAAATAAAATCAAGACCTTTCTTATGAAAATACATTGAAATGTAAGATTTATGCTTCTTAGTAAGTTTTAGGTAGTTTATAAAGATGTGTTTCAATGGTATCTAGTATACTGAGATACCATTGGTAGTAAGAAAATGATTCATCTTTGTCGAACATAAATTCTGCAACTTCACAATGGACTTTTTTGTGCTTAGTTTTAGAAAACAAGTATAAACAACTCCTGATGAATTCATAGCTCCTTAAAGTTAGAGATCAGCATATTTTTGAGAAGAGACAAAAAAATTAGCAACACTGTTGTTTCTGTTGAAAGACCTCCGAGATCTCTTAGAGTAGGCCTTATTTCCGGACACTGATGGAAATTTCAATCCAATAGGTCCACTATTCAATGCATTTGTAAATTCGTCCCCTACGCTACTGCTTAAGCCAAAAGGAAAGACTGTTCTCAATGTCAACATCCATTGTTTTTCTTTGCCTATTTGCTGCTGATCAACTGTTGAATCTTCTTTGCTAGTGTCTGAAAGTTTTTCCAGGATTTGCACTGTATATTTAGAGTCTACATATCCCGGTATTAAAATGGCTATATAATCTGTTACACGCTCCAAGTTTGTTTTCGATATGGCTTCTATGTAAATTAAACCTATTCGGGATCATTTGACTGGTTTCACCAACATACTGCAATGAACAAGAACTACACGCGAGTACGTAGATGCGTTTGCTAGACTTACAATTAATTATTTACAATAGATGATGACATAAACATGTTTATAAAAAGAGTGTTTTTCTTTCTAAATCGATAAGGTGTCAAAAGCTAGAATAATATGAAGGTGTGCTTTTAGATTTCTACAGAACTGTTTAAGCAATATAAATTAAACTAAAGTCATTTCATTTTTTTTGGTTTTTTTCATTGTATTATTTGCTGTCTATCATATTTACAAGAGAAACGTAAAAATACCGTAAATATAAGTTACAATGACTGGTGGATAGAGAAACAGGATCTGAAGAAGGTAGACTTACCTTATCGCTAGGCCCTAAAATCCAGCATACCTTTTCATATTTCTCCTTGCAGATAAAACATGAAAATCTTCCTCAGATCTTTTGAATTTGACTGTTTGATGGAACAAAATATGAAATATAAATTCAAAGATCTTTTCACTAGCAAAAAACAATATGCACGGCACAGATCCCAGCCAGTTAATGTAATAAATTATCATATATAAGAAAATTACCATAAACAGCCAGCCAGCAGCACCCATCCTCCAGGCGGGCTCTTTTCGTTAGCCACACGGTGTGGCTCATACCGAACACAACTTAGATAAAATTTTCATATTTTTACATAAATTACCTGAACAAAAATCTCTGAGATACATTCAAACATACCTCATAGAATGTCGAAATACAAAATACTGTGTAAAATATCACAAATAGATTGCCTATTTGTAAATACATGTGGTGCTAACATCGGACAAAAAAATACCAAACTTTGAGCTAGTGCCTGGCAAAACCTGAATACTTGACTCTTTAACTTTCTCTTCCTGTATTTTCTTTGATAGTTATCCTTCTTTTCTTGTAAGCCATAGTTTTGCATAAAAATTAGTTATTCACAGACCTGGGTGCTTACAAATAAAATGTTTTCAGTCAAGCTTGGTTTTTCGTTTCATTAATTCATGCAATAATCATGAGATCGTTGATAACCAATGACGTTTTAGAAATGAAATAAACTTCGTAATTAATCTTCCTGATTAATTTATTTCAAGAGGGAAATTCAAATCCCTGAGCCCCAAGTGAGCGCTATTCAAATTTTGAATCTTCCTGCCTGCAGAAAAGAGAAGAAAAAATTAAATTACAAGCTTTGTTCCTTGGGTCCAGTCCACTTACGACGGAGTTCCCACTCCAATTTACTATTCTAACTCCTTGATATTAATATCAACATTTTATTTTTTATTTTATTTCATTTCATTTTATTTCTCAATTATTATTTTCGATATGGATCACAACCTTCGGCATTTTTTTCTAATAGTAAAACGAAAATCCTTGGATTCTTTTTGGATTCTTGTTTTTGGATTCTGTAAAGCAAATAATTGGCTGAAGCCAAAGGGTTAAATAACATGCTGCATTATATCTTGTTAATGGGGCACATCATGCAACAGAAACTCCACAGTTTAGTGACAAGTTGTTTGTGAGAATACAGAAACACTAGGAAAAAAAAGTATAATATACCATAGCTCCATTCACTGAAATCTTCAATTAAGTTTTCATCAAAATCTTTTTTTTCAACAATTTCTTTATTTTCTTCCCATGCTTCATCCTCATCCATTGTGAGATTTAGAGAGACGTTTTCATGGATATTTGAAATCTGAAATTTTTATTAACTAAAAGAAACAAAGTATTTCAAATGAAAATGTGATACTATAGATACAATATGTGTGATATGATATGATTTTTAGTCCTCAAGATATAAAAGCGCAAAGATTTGTCTTCTAAAATTTTCAAGAATTTGTGATGTCATCTAGTATAAAGATGAAATTAGGGAAATTCTCATATAAATTAAGTAGGGAAACTCGCATAAATCTTATAAATGAATAACTTTAGACCTAGATTTAGATGAAACAAAACATAGTTCATTATATTTTACCCTATTTCATATGAAACCAGTTTGTATTTTCACCTCAAAATCTCTTGAACATATTAAAAAGTGATCATTTTTGTTACTATTTCATAAAAGAAATAATTTTCTTGTGTAATCACATAAAATGCTTCCTCTCGCTTTTATATACCATACTGAGAATTTTTTATATCCATTTTTTCCAACATCAAAATATGCTTCAGATTTTATTGTGAATGTGCAGTAAAACCCTTGACTTGATATAAAAATCACTATATTCCCCTAGAGTATTCATGACAATTTTATAGTGTATGAGGATACCAATTATTTTCTACCATTAAATAATTAAAGCCCTCCAATGAATTCGAAAATAATGCTCTTTTCTCTTCCTCTGCCTCTTTCACTAACTTCAGTCGAATATTATTATTGGAAGATAATTATAAGAAAAATAAGGGAAATGGAATTGAAGAATTTATGTTTGAAAGGCAATCCCAAAAAAATGAAAACAAGAGCACTTTGCGCTTCAAAAACTTCCGTTTCTGGGCTTTAATTTCAAGGGGCTCGTTATTTAAAAATTACTTTTCAAAACAAATTGATTTTAAATAACGAAATGAAAGTTTGTTTCAGCAACAAATACAAATCAACTTTGGAAATAGGAAACATAAATCTTTGAAAAAATTGCACAGCAGTAAATTGTACATCTACTGCCGACAAATTTTTTCACCGCTGACCTTTTTTACGGACACACATTTTTACCAACAAATTATTTATAGCAGCAAATTTTTTTTAATGGCACGTTGGTTTTTTTTTATTTGCACAGATCCTATGATATGGTTTGCCTGATTAAACCAGACCACCAAAATATGTTTAAAATATTTTTTTTGTTTAAAAGATCAAATAAGATTTATTTTTACTCATTTTTCACATTCTTTAAAATAATTATGACTCTATAAATACATTCAACGAAATTGTATCTAGACCCTATAAATACATTCAAAGGAATTGTATCTAATTTTCAATTTTCTAAAAATTTAAATAAACGTTGGTTAAACTTACTGACCGCATCCTCACAGTTAAAAACTTAGTGGTCTGGTTTAGACAGCCGAACAGCCTCCTATATTTTGCATTTTAAAAGACACCTTAGGACTTCCTACCAACCATATTTTTGCTTAATTCATTTTGTTAAGTATTGGGAAATAGAATGCGCAAGTTTGAAATGAGTTTGAAGATATCTTTTTCAGAGAGTTTACAATTACTGTCGACAAGAAGTAACAAATTATTGCCTTGGTGGCGTATATTTAATTACCAACGAAATTATTACCAAAGTTGCTCGAGATATTACCGACAACAGAATATTATCAACAAAATTATTTGCCGACTAATTTCTTACTGATAAGATTTTATTGAAAAAAATATCAATTCATTACTTTTAAAAATATACCTAAAAATGCAATTTATTTCAAAAGTTGCTTATTAATAAAGAAGTCAAATCCTTATAAAGTGGCCACTTTTAATGAATTAAACTATTCAAGTCTTTTGTTAGGGCGTCAAAATACTTTATTGCTTCAACAGTCTTTTAATAATAGAAGTCCTTTTAACTAATAGAATTCTATTCAACTTTTGATAAACTAATTAAGAGAACAATAAATCTGTAAAAAGCAGTGGCTTATAAATAAGGAGGCTATATTTTTTATTCAAGAGAGATGCGGACACGACTTTGCATATTGCTATGTAGGCAGGAAATTACCAGTGAACGGGAAGAAATAAGATACACAAGTAACCTAAGAAAAATGTACTTATGGAAATTTTCCATTATAATTCACATAATAGACCAGTCTTTACAATGCAATACAAACAATAAAACAAATGCAAAATTTTCTAATTAAAAAAACATTTGAAATCAACCAATAAAATAGTAACTAATTGTATACTTAACATATATTGCATAAATTTAATACAATGTTTCAAAAAACTAAAGCTTTATACGTTAATCTCAACTAGCAATCTGATTGACATCCTTGCTGATTTGGACCATAGCGTTAAGTTGTTACACCATTATAATGTGGGACCTTGTGTTAAAGGTGAGGTTGCATCTTATTAAATTGTGTCAGTAAAATATAAAGTTGGCTGCTTGTATTAATTCCTGTTCCCACTTTACAACTTTTTATTAATTCATAACGTTTGACTGCGCCAATAATCTTTTGAGCCCGTGTGACGCCTTTAGGCATCATCGGTAGATCCGTGTGATGCCTTTTGGCGTATTTTGATAGTTCTTTAAAAATTGAGATTCCTGCGAAAATGATAGGTTCTTTGCCCTAACTGATTGCGAAAATGGATTCTACGGTAATTTCCTTTCGGAATCAAGTCGGTTTTGATTGAACTATGCCTTAGCGAATGAAATATTTTGAAATGAAAATCATCAAAATTACAAGATGGTGGATGTTGCAAGGTTTGTATTGTCAACAGAGATATTTGTTATCGGATTCTGTCATAAATATTTGTTTTGATAGTGGTTTTTAGATTGGAAATGACATCAGAAACATAGAAGAATCAGAAAAAGTTAGTATAGTAGTAGAAAATGATTTTGAACGAAAAGAGCATAAGGCAACTGATTTTCTTCAAAACTTGCACTTGTTTTATAGGCCGATTTTTGGTACCTATGTAGTTCTGGCTTTAGTGAGATATGTAAACCAGGACAGAGTTAACTAAATATAAATTATGAAACTAGATTAGTTTGTCTTTCCATTGAGGGTTCACTCATCCTGAACAGATTTTTAGATGAAAAGTTACAGGCATTTTTGCAAAAGGGTAAAAATTGGCCGAAATGTTGCGGGCTTGTGCCCAAGCATAAAAAATGTTGCGCGCTGAAAGGGTTAAGAAAAGTTACCACACCAGAATGATATTCTTTTGAAAAATACTTTTTTTCATCATTCAAAGCAAATCTTTCCAGACATTAATTTATTGGAGGTTAGAAATTTGGATTGTCATTGGTCTCTAATTTATTTAGGGTTTTTCATCAGGTCCATATGATTCATCTTTTAAGACATTTTTCTCAGCTCATAAATTATGTGTATCATTTGTTAATAATTCAATAAAATGAATTTTATTTAAATAATTGGGGTGTAATTTATTCTTACATTTGTTTTTTCTCAAGCTCAATTTTTACACTATCTTGCCTAAATCTTGCCTAAGTCTCCCTAAATATAGTACAAGTTCAAGTAAAATATTTTCATCACTAAGCCAGGAAAGCTTTTGAGCACTTCTGCCACATGTAAACCCGCCTTGCAAGATGGAAAATGCAAGCTTGTGTCATCTGAAAGAATTTGTTTGAGATTCTCTAAAGAACTATAAAACTGTAAGACATATAGGAATAAGAACTATTGAAGAATAAAATAACTCCCATTTGGTAAAATTGTTTTTCTAATTTATACTGCATTCCCTCTCATAAAAGAGTTCTTATCAAACAAATCTTAAAAAATTTGCAAAAATATTAAATTCGTTTTTGTAAGCTAAATAGAATTACAAATTTGCCAAACCAGAAACCAACATCAAAAAATTCATTTGCTTTAGTCTCACCGATTCTTTCTTTTGTGAATTGCATTACTCTACCAATATGTGATTTAAAAAATATATTTGTGAGTTTTTGAACCTCAAACGTCTCCAAGATCAATATATATGAACCAATTCATCAATAAATACTATTTAAAAAATCGGTTTTACTTTTCGTGATAAACAAGCGAGTTTAACAAGCTTCTTTAGCTCATGCTTTTGATCTTCAGAGTGAAATGAAAGCGTTGGTAATTCTACTCACTAAGACTTCATTTGCAAACAAGTTCCCTTTCATGTTTAAGATATGTTTATTTTCAAATACATAGTTCTTTGTCGCAGAATCTTCTATTTTATTAACATACTAAGAAATAGAAATAAGCCATAGAGTGAAATTTTCGACATCATGAAAGAAAGCTTGTTCCAAGCAAAAACTATTTTCAACATATCCCATGCAAAACTCTAATTTCTGATGTCGTAAAGAACAATAACATTAACACTAGCTGCACGCAGCACAGCACGATGCTGAAGCGTCGTATTTGCCTGTTTACGCAGTCCTGGCAGGAGGTCGCTGCGCAATGTTGTAGAGGCAAATACCCTTTGTCATCACCAAAAGATTAGTAGGTATAACAAAAAGATTTATGAAATTATGTGTACTACGTTTGATTGGCAAAGCTACAGTATTGGCTATGTAGAGCATTTTTTTAAACTTTTTACAACTATGACGTCATGTATTGTTCCACGGTAACGGGCAAAAAATAAACTATATAACTTTAAAAGGATATAGGGTACATATGTGTCGAGTTTGCTCAGTTGATTTGAATACTTTGTATTTCTTGGAAATTAAAGTAAGTGCAGCTTAGAGATCTTGTTCTGAAACTTACTGAAAACTGGCACGTTTAAGTTATACACTAAGGGGGTAAAAATAAGCCTAATATTTTTAGAACTATTCACGATGCACTTGTACAAAGGATAGTCAGTGAGGGCATAACAGGCGTTCTATTCAAAATTTGTTTTGGAACTTACATCATGAAGTCATACATGTGTCAGTATATATTTGACCCTCCTCTGAAAAATGCCACACTACCTTGTTGGAAAAGCCCACACACCCCCTAAAAATGTTTTTACCTTCTGACACCTCTTCTCAGTGGTGTAACCCCCCCTCCTTTATTGTTTTTCAGAGCCCCCTCCCCCTAAAATTTCCATCTGTTTCCAAAAATGGTTGCTGCATTGGGTTAATGAGACAACATTCAAAAAGTAGTATTCCATTTTGTTGTTTAAAATGACATTTAATAGCTTTGTAATGTTAACTTTGCTTACTCTTCATTGATATATACATTGCATCATAACTGATTTAGTTATGGTCTATATTATATACATAGAATCATAGATTTTTTTCTAAACTAATTAACCCCCTTTGAAAAAATAACCCCCCTCCCCTTAAAAAGTCTACTTAGAGACCCTTTATCAAACAATTTTTAAAATTCCGAATTCCCTCAAAATTCATGGGAGGTGCACACCATGTCATAGTTATCATACCAACAGGGTATGAAAATTGTTTTCACAATCTTGATTAACATACATTTGCAAAGTCTCTTTAACTGAAAGTTAAATTTTGAATCACAAATTGTCATATTAATAAAAAAAATACTAACATCCTGTTTCAAACTTCCTAAAGATATAAAAACTCAATTTCAACAACATCCTTCATAATCTCTTTTTACCTGTCTCATTTTCTGTATATATAATGACTCTAGCTGGCCTTAACTTGCCTTAACTGGCTTCCTTCCTCTTCCAACAAAAAAAAAATATACTTCAAAAGTTTTTTTTACATTCGAAACTGTAGTTTATATTTCTAGCTACCAAAAACCTGCACATGCAGCAAAATATATTACAATTTGAAATTCGTTGGTATACCTTGCTCTATGTACTAAGAAAGACATCACTGTAAGGAAATACACAACAGGAAATTAATTATAAACTTGTCCAATGGTACCGTAAAAAAAAAAAAAAAAATTCTGGCTGCCTAGCTAGCTGGCAGGAAAAGATTTGAGAAGATAGCACTATAAAATTGTTGATTTCTCTATGGGTTATATTTTCTTTCAAAAGTCGATAAAAATTAAACAGCAAAAAATTCACTTACCAGTCCATGATTTAAGCACCAAGCTACACAAAAAGAGTGTCATATTTTGCTTACAAAAAACAAACAAAAAAACAGCATGAACAAAACAAAAAGTAGCGTTACTAGTTTTTAAAACTAAATCGCAGATAACATATAAATACAAATTTTTGAAAATGATTCCAGAGTAGATCTACAGACTTCTAGAGAGTATAACAAATGACTTACATTGTCAATTTCTTCTTTATCATACTAATCCTAACATCAACCTATAGTCATTTATCACATTCATCAACACCACTTTTTTAAAGTATGTTTTCGTTTGTAAAAAATAATGAAAACACACATTCGAAAAAGACTTTCAAATGTTTTCTATCACAGGAAATCCCTGCTTGAAAAATTTTATGAGAAAACACTTATTTTCACGAAGGTTCATTACGAATGGGAAGTACATTAAAGTAATGAATAAAAATGAGTTACAAACTAATGTATCACGTCATGAGAATTTGTAATTTATGATCAAATAGTAAGTTAGTCAGAAATTGAAGTATTCTTTGCCAAAAATGTTATTTCAAAACTGCATTAACAAATTACATCCTGATTACTCATCTTCAGGCATGCACAATTTTGACATTACTTCATCTCCTGATTGATTTAGATTTTTCATGTATTATATTCATGCATCATATTCTGTAGGGTAGGGGGATAGGGGGAGGAGTCTAATAGGTCTAAAATGTACAGACAGATGGAAAATCTATATATCTAATCTATCTATTAAATGAGAATTATAATTTGTTCCGGCAATGGAGCGACCTCTCATATTCAAAAGAAAAACAACGAATTTCAAACCAGACTGGCATTTTTTGACCAATCAAATATTTTGGTTTCGATTATATTTGTTTGGAAAGTAAGTCCAAAATGCTGTGGTTTCACAACCAAGCAAAAAAAGCCAAAAAATCGGAATAAAAGTTTAAATTTAGCCTTAGAAAGTGAAACTCAGTATAAGTGAAAAAATCTTTCCTTACCCTGTTAATAAAAGTGATGTTCAATACCATTTGAATGAAATTCTTCATGATGTATATAAGCTATTTGAATATTAACTTGTTCATTCATACATTGCATGACCTATTGCTTTGCTGCTTTTGTAATAATATAATATCATCTGTTGATTTCCAATTTAACAAAAATGTTGGTCCTCAAAATCAGTTTTTATAAAGGTGCTTGGCTCAAATAAATTAATGTGTTTGTTGAAATAATATCCCTATATAAAAATCCATCATCACATGCATTTCTCAGGTAAGTTTCCAACGTGATAAGTATTTGAAATGGTGTTCTATTAGTGTCTGAAAAATCCATAGATCTCATATTGTCAAGACTATTTACCGTTTGAAAATATTGTAACCTGGTTGTTCTCCATTCATTATCAGACTCCAAAGGAACTTCTATTTTTATATACTTACAGGATCTTAAGTTTCTTAGTTACTTACTGGATCTTAAGATTGTAAGATTCGAGTTGGAATGCTGAAGGGATGACCATGATGTGAAAGAATGGGAGAATGTGAAAGGAAGGGATGACCACGATGTGACTTGAAGGGATGATATGAAAGATTTTCTGATATATGACCTAAATAAAAAGAAAAATTATTGCAAACAAAAAGATAAAGATAAATTAATTAATGTATAAAAGTTTTCATCTATTTACAAATGGATATTCAGAGATATGTGACCAAGAACATAGCAGACAACATTTTATAAATTCCTTTATTGGTGAAATAAGATGCTCCTTTAAAGGGAATATCATAATTATTGTGAAGCATGTCCAAAAGTTTTAACTAAAAAACTGACCTTTGTAAATCACAACAAATTAATACCATGTAACAGTTCTTTGTTTATATAATCGTTCAAATAATGATGTGAATATTCTTAAAGCAAAGTTTTTACTTTAGCAGAGATTTTTTTTTTCTTTTCTAAGTAAAACAGCAAATATTTCAGGTAAAGTATCTTTTCTACCAAACACTGCATTTTCTGTCGGACATTGTCTGATGACAAGCAGATAATTCAAGGTTTACATAAGGGTAAGAATCTCTGTGACACCTTCAAAACCAAATTTAGTTTGGCAAGTAAATATAAACAAAAAATTAATTCTACTTAATTCTCCCTCACTATTTTACGATATTCAGATTTTAAGAGTTTAAACTTACATTTTGAAAAAGTGTGGAAGTGTGAAAGACACAGTAAAAAAGCAAACAGCAGTATATGGATTGACTGATAAGAAAGTTATTGTTGGCATGCACCGCAGCGGAGTTCCTACTGAGGATGACCCTGCTCATATTGTGCTACTACAGTTAATCTAGGTATAAGGGTCAGAACTACTGTAGTATATTGTGCTAGCCTTGAGCGTTTATTTTGAAAAGTGGCTTTGATGTACCAAGCTGGCAATTGGTACTGTGTTTTGGAAACAGTGAGAGAGTTTCCAATTTTCATGTTTATCTTAAGGTGTTTGAGATGTTTTTGATTTTGGATTGGATTAGTACGTTCTGTTTGTTGTTTTATTGACTGGTTGTCAATAGGTTTTAATATATTTGCTTTTTATTTTTTCAATCAACCAAAAAAGAATAAAAAAGGGCAATTATATTCTGCCACCTTGTCTGTTATTGGCTATGGCACTGAATCATTTGTCACTGAAGTGGACATTTGAAGAAGAAGAAAAAAAGACACACTGCATCTTTCATCATATGAAATTAACTTTAAAACTATACCATTCACAGCAGAAATATTAAATGCCATGGCAAACAATTTTCACTTTTCTTTGTAATTTGCACTTTATCTTATTTGTTTAAGATAAGTCACTGCATCAGAAAGACAACCTGTCTAAGAAACACAATTTGTTTTTGTTTGATAATTGTGCATCTTATACATATATGACTGTACAGCTTTTTCAATGACTTAAAAACATTAAATCTCACAGTTGAAAATTTAAAAGTTGTTATCAAACATTACTTAAAAATAGTGTGTCAACTAATAAGGAAGTATTTCGAAAATTATATACAGACAGATTGAGGAAAATTCTCAAAAGTTTTAAAATATGTTGAAAGACCATTTGGGATATATTTCCACGAAATTCTTAATATCCTTTTTAATCTTTTAAAAAAAGTATATTTTCAGTAGCAAAACAAAACACGTCTTTCATTCTATAATAATGATTAGATTTTGCAAAAGTTTTAAATATATAAATCAATTCAATATACTTATACTTAATTCCTTGTTTAAAATTTAGCGTAATGGTGCTTTAGTCTGTATTTTCTATTTTAAAATAAAATTAACAGTTCATCTTATTAACACTTTGAAATGGAGGTGAAGCTCCTTCATATGATACATATTGTTACAAAAATAAGAGTAGTTTCATCTTTGAATAATTTGCCATTATGCAAAAAAGGTGAAAGAAACACCAAATGATTACAAATGAAACACCTTACCTGATTTGAAGGTGCATGGCAACACTTTATAAATCGAGAAATTGTATTTAAAACTTATTTACAAAAAGTTATTTCATTGTTAATTGAATTTTTTTTCCTAGAACAGTATTGTTAACATTTTTGTCTACATGCTCTGAAATTAAATCAAAATTGTTTTACCTACACAGCTTCGTTAAAAAAGCAAGCAAACCAATAATAGAGAAGGTAGTAACTCAAGAAGATTTTTAGAATAAAGATTAAAGAATTCAAACCAACGTTGACAATTATATAGTGTTCATTCTCAACAAATAATTTTAATTCATTTCTTTCTACAGAGTCTCTTTACAAGACAAACATTGATACTAATAAATTTTATCTATAACTACTCAGATTTCAATTTCTTATCAAAACAATTGAAAATATGATACCAAAAGTATCATGACATCATTCACTGACATGTTTTTCCTTGAACACTTTGATGCTTTTATATCACTCCACAAACAAATGTCTATCAATGGATTTGTGTAGTGAATTTCTTAAGGAGAGGGTAGCTTTACCTGCCTGTATTAAATAATTATATAAAAATAATGAATTTCATGACAACAATCTTTAGTTTAACAATCATAGCATTTTAAAATATTGTTTCGGAAAAACTCCAAGAGGCCTAGCGTTGTGTGTGTGTGACTGAACTCAAATAGAATTAAGTGCGAGACTGAACTCCAATGGAGCTGCGTGTGAGACCGAACTTACATGTTAATCAAAATAGGAAATCAACGGCAAAACAAACTACAGAAGTTTTCAAAGAACTTTTACAATCCTATCCATTGTCGATGAATCATTGTAAAGTCATGCAGATCTTTGGTGGTTTGTTATTTACAAGAAAAAAATTAATACTTAGCTGTCAGTTTATGAACAGAATTGGTTCAGTTGTGATCTAAACTGAAATTTTTGAAATGATCAGTTGTGTCTGTAAAAAGGCATTTGATTTCAAGAATTTATTGCAATCAATCATGGGATGAGGATACTGATGTGATTACATTGAAACTTGCCTATAATGCCCACTGAAGGGAGTCTAAAATATTTCACTATATCAGGCAGATAGACAGGCTTTTATAGACAGGCTTGATTCTATTGAAAACTATCTCAGGAACAAATAAATTTACTTGCCACATAGGACATATAATTGTTACTAGCTGCATGCAGCGTCTCACGATGCTGAAGCATCGTATTGGCCTGCTAATGCAGTCCCAGATCGCTGCCAAATCCTATACCTTTATAAATTTTCTAAAATCTCTAAGACATGTTTTAGATTATTGGTTTTGTTATCAAGTTTGTTTTTTATGAATATGTTGTTACTGCACTTATAAAATCATAGATCATTACGGCGTTAACAGTATTAAATAAAAGATCGCCTTTTCAAAAAAAGCATTACATGACATGACGTCGTATAGGCCTGCTAGCGCCGATCAAGCAAGACATTGCCAATGGAAATCCTTAATTTGCTCTTTTAGCCGATCAGCTTGCATAGATTCTCCCCCTTTAACGCTAGCATTCCCACTCTACACAACTAATATATATAGAGAGAATGTAATTCTTAATTGTAGTATTGTTGTTACACAGGCTTCTATGTCCAATGTGCTTTTAAGATAATATGCAATTCAATCTCATCATTGGATAGGATGATTCTCGTATAAATGATTCTTTTTAACACACATCTGCCTCCAATATCTCCTGACGAGACTGATTGGTACTAATGATAATTAAGTAATCCACATTGAAGTAAAGAATTATGATAAACTTGGAAAATTTTAGGAATAGTAAAATGATGCAATTACAAGCAGATAATTTACGAAATAATGAACACTAAAACAAATCATATAGCAAAGCTTTCAGTTTCTTATTAAAACAATCCACTATAAGGATATTTCAACTGTGATGACATCATCACTCAAATGACTTTTAATATCAACTTTTAAGTCTACTATATATTCCTTCAATCAGAAAATTCTCTAAATTAAACAAGAGTTCAATAAGAAAAGTCTCTTTATGTAGCTAGACTTTCATAATTTGATAGTGAGAGTAGTTTGATACACTAGTGTTTCTAAATGGCAATCGATCAAAATAGGAAATATCAAAAAACAAACACAAAAAATTCGAAACTGTGACAGAAAAAATATTATATAAAAAAATGATGATCTCTGATAAAATATTTAGTCAGGGCCATTAATTCATCCCGTGTGCAGAGATGTGTTAGAAACAATTTTTTGATTTCAAATGAATTATTTGGGGGTAAATAAGAAAAAAAAACATGGTGCCAAAATTTTTCATCAAATTTGGTCCTGTGACGTCATTTTTAGGCCCTGCAGTCTGACCCCAAATATTGTTCTTCAAAATCAAACTTTCAATATACTAATCGAAAAATCTTGATGAGTAGAACAAGAAAAATATAAAAATCTATATCTGAAAATTTTTAGTTTCTCTGGTATTTAACCATATAAATGTATAAAATACAGACCAGGAATTTACTGACCAACCCAAAAATGTCTATTACTTTAGTATTTTTCACACTATTACCTCAAAATTTTGCATGTTAGCTTGCATTGATAAGAAAATTCATTTGACAAATTATTTTTTAGTATGGTCAGTAAAATAATATAATTTGCAGACCAGTATTAACAAACAGTTCAATATGAAAGTTAATCAATCATGGTCAATGGATGATCATTCCATGTTTAGATTAAAATAAGCTGTCTACAATTGCCTTATTTTGGAATTGTATCTTAATGTATTTGACTTATGTAAGCATGACTGCGCAAAATGCAGACCAAGAATTTACAGACCAATCAGAGTCCAAGTATAGATTCAGTATTATTCCTAAAGTATAGATTCATTATTATTATTATTTTATGTTCCATTATTACTCCAAAAAAATTTGAAACAGATTTTGGATTTCTTCAGAAATATACAGCATGAATCCAAAAAGGATCCAAGCGAAGTTGTGCATTACCAAGTGAGTTAAGTATCGAAAGAGATATACTAGAACAGCTTTTTTGCCAATGAACAACCTGTAGGAGGCTGTTTGACTTTTTTTTTCGAAATATTCCTAATTTTTCTTCTACCTTATTGGCTCTTATTTCACCGACCCCCTTAACACTGGGTCTTTATTAATGCTGGTCGAAAAAACTCCTTAACGCTGGTTTGGGGTGGCGTAATAAGGGCCTTAGGAAAAAAATGATGACTTGTCAGTTTAAGGTTTTATGAGCCACCAAGGGCTATCTCAGATATTTCAAACCTCACACATATATACTCCTAATTAAGCAATTTTACACAAAAAGAGTTTGCTGGATCTCCACCGGGAACAAAATTTTCTAATTTTTAGTGCTTTTGAGTGTCCTATTTGCTAAATATTTGGTTAATAATAATATACTTAGTACTCTTACCTGCAAAAGTTTTTAAGGCGCCTATTTTAACACTGGCCCAAACTAACGCTGATTCAAAAATCAATGCCGCTCAAGGGTCAGCGAAATAAGGGTCGATATGGTAATCAGCTTCATATTAATGCCTTCAAGGGATATGCGAAAAAATGCTATGTAGTGATTCTCATAATAATAGTGGCAAGGTTTTTACTTTGATACCCGAAGCTAAGTCCTATTTTTATCAGACTTTACAAGGGTCTAAAGACCTTAAGTTTGCAGTTCATTTCTAAAAAAACTCAAAAGCTACTAGTGCTATTGTTTCTGAGCTTCACATATAGCTGGTACAACTTTTTGAAAGTTCTTTAGACTGTTTTTGGTTTGATGACATCACCATTTTTGTCATGAATATACATGAGATTCGGCAAAAACTAGGCTGATCATTGAGAGCCTGGCTTTTTTCAAAGATTTTTTCTTCAAATATAGTTTTCTTCAAATATTCTTACATTAGAAGGACTTTCAAATCTACTGAATGGGCCCAAAATTATGTTGTTATCGCTGGTCAAATAAGTGTACAATGGTTAATTTGGCGTGCTCTTGAAATTGTTTCTGTAAGAAATAATTAAATTTCCATTTTGCTGGTTTTCTTTTGCTTCTTTATTATTGAGCAGGAAAACAGGTTCCAGGGTTATACTGTTTTGTTATAAAAGAATGGTTAGGTCAAGAAAATAAAGCTCCAGCAGATATTTTTTGCTAGTTTTATTCTGATTTTGTCAAATTGTTTGAGTAAATCTGTCAAAGAAAGTTTTGTTTAGTAATTCAGAGGCAGGATGGGTAAAGCGTCTTCAGGCTAGTGGTATAAAAAGCAAAAAATATAGGTATTAGAATAAAGTATATAGGTAGGCAGCAGATGTAATGATTATATGGGAAAATTGAGATCATGTGTCAAATCCACGGTACTGGGCAGTTCTCAAATTATCAAGGGTTAATTAAAAAAAGGGTTAGCCCAAAATAACTTGGTTTAAATAAAAGGACATTGGGTTAAATTTACTTAGCTGCAGCTTCTATTCTAGAAAATACAGTAATAACTTTTAGCAGCCAAGAAATTCTAATTAGCTTTCTAATGCATCCATCAAAACAAAAACAAAATCGCTCAATAAAAGTTAGGGCATTAAATGCTTCTTATTTTTCAAAGTGCTCCTCGAGAAAGAATCATTTTCAGGAATCTAAGACCAAAGAAATATGCCTTGATGTAACGAGGTTTGGAAATATAGTATACTGGCCATAAGTGATACACTGGATAAGAAGAAAGCTCAGAAAGTAGTACACTTTTCTCTGGTCTCTTGAACTTCCTTGATATAAAAACCTTTGCTTAACTGGGACGCCGAATAAGTTGGACAAACTATATGTAATGCGCTTTTTACAGGTCCCTTGGAGCAGAAACTTTGTTTAAGTGGGACAAATGGAACCTTTGTGATAATTTTGAGCAATTTCGAACTTATTGCTTGTTTTTTATTCAAACCCTCCATAGCAGAAGAATATTAAAACCATTGTGAAAATTCAAAATACTGATAAGAAAGAATATTTAAGTTTTTTTGTTTTTTTTTTTTAAATTTCAGTAAATAATCTAAAATAAATTTTGATAACTGGGACAAATTTATCCTTTTTTGTCAATTTCCAACTTACTGGGAAATTCAGAGATATATATGTAGGACGCGTGCTAAGTACACTCGACTTTCGGTAACTCGAACACTCAGAAACTTGAACTACTTGGTAGGTTGAACTTTTTTTTCGGTCCCTTGAACCATAAAACCCTTTTCAGAAACACTCGAAAACGCAAACATCTCAGTAGGTCGAAATTTATTCAAGGTCCCGTGAAGGTTGGAGTTATGGAGAGTCGACTGTAGTATGCCTTCTATTGCTCCCTTGATTTTCCCACTTATCACGAGTATGCTCTATTGTTTAAAAAATCTTACTACTCTTAGATTGACATCGTTTTCATTAATCCTTATGGCAATAACTGAGCAATTTGGGCCAAAAATAGCATTTTTACTTTAACAATAACACTGACAAATTTTTGACAGCAAGACTTAACTCCAATAATACCACACAAAAATACATAATATACAGACAACTTTTGATATACTGTCTCACGATTTCAGTATGTTCAATTTGCAGTGAAATATTTGACTTGAAGTTTCTTTTAAAACTTCTGAAAGGTTGTTGTAATTCACTTCATAGCATAATAGCTCCATTTTCATGTAAATTTTTTTCCGACCAAAATTCACATAACATTGGAAACGAAAACGGTTGACCATTTTTGTAGTTGTTTGCGCTGCATTTCATCAACGCAATGTTTTCCCTATTGGTGCTTATACAGGATCACCTTGGAAATCAGGCTTCAGCCCTGAAGGTGTTTCATCCCTGTTACCTAAAAGTGGCTAAAGAAAGCTTACTTACATTTTCCAGGTAATAGCATAAATAGCACTCTTTATTCCTGTCACTAAATTCTAGGTCTGCATTTTGTGCAATTATAATTGTATAAAGCTAAAATAAGACTAGAATCAGATAAAATACCAAACTGAAGCTATTATATATAAGGCTTATTGTAATCTAGTAATATTGATTGATCATTCATTGATGATGATTGATTTAGCTTTCACTTTGAACTATTTGTAAATTCTGGTCTGTAAATTATGCATATTATTTTACTGACCACACTAAAAAATAGTTTATTAAATAAATTTCCTTATTAAAACAAGCTAATATGCAAAGTTTTGCGGTAAAAGTGTGAATAATACTGAAGTAATAGCCGTTTTTGGGTTGGTCAGTAAATTCCTGGTCTGCATTTTATACATTTTTTATGGTTAAATATCAGAGAAACAAAAACTTTTAGATATAGGTTTTTATATTTTTCTTGCTCCACTCATCAAGATATTTCGATTGGTATATTAAAAGTTTGATTTTGAGAAGAAAACAATTTTGGGTCAGACCGCAGGGCCTAAAAACGACGTCACAAGACCAAATTTAGTGGAACATTTTGGCACCATACTTTTTTTTTGATATTTACCACCAAATAATTCATTCGAAGTCAAGAAATCATTTGTAACACGTCTCTGCACACAGGAGTTTATTCTGTTCATTAATGACCCTGACTAATTCACAACACCAAATAAAATGAAGATTATAGAAATCATACGTTCTAAATATGTACAAACAAATAAAATATTTTCTGTCTGTATAAACCCACCGAATTATGTCTGATAAAGTTGAAACTATTTCAACACTGTAGAATTTCTAATGGCCACTGTATAAAAACTATGCTAGGATTTTTATTAAAATATTTAAGCAGAACTATTGAAGCCTTCCTGCCTGATAATGTTAATTTACAGTTTTACATGATCATAATAATGATGAGTAAATTGAAGTGAACGGGGGGGGGGTCCTGTATTTTTATTTTATTTTCCTAAATGATGCTGAAAAAATCCAAGCATCTAAAACTAATAAAGAAATGTTTTAGTCATCAAATGATAAAGTTACAAAGCATGCTGCACATGGATATAATGTCTGCAGAAAAAGATCCAGAAAGATCTCTAAGTAAATTCATTTAAATATCATGTAAAAAGTTAAAGTAAATGAAATTATATCATAAAAACTATTGATACTTTTGACTATTAAGCATGCCATTGTAATTAGTTTCCTTTCATAAAATATTATTTTTGAGATTTTATAAGCAAAAAATAGAAGGTTACACTTAGAAGGTTATACCTATTCCAGTTAATTTAGCTAGAGCTATGAAAAAAGTTACCTAGGGCAGGGTCGACGAAGAAGGAGCAGTGGCAAGGCAGTAAATGTTTGTCTCTAAGAATTAAGATATAAAAATAAATAAAATGTATACAAATATTTTTTTCTGTATCAACATTAATTACAAACATTGGACATACCATAGACAAAGAAACAGACCGAAAAAATAAATAGATAAAGCATTAAATACATGCACAACCCATATTGCTTCTATATACAAGCAAACACAGTAGGAAATATTCCTGATAAATATAATGGAAACATACTAATATACTTATATTATATTACCAATATACCAATCACAAACGAAATTCATCTACTAAATCTTTTTACAATGGTAATACAGCTTGTAAAATTCAAGATGGCTGTTGTATCCATTAGTTCTTTACACTCTACATTTTAAATTCTTATATCAAGCTGCAACACTTTAAAAATAGTTTTTCTTATGTTTTATGCCCAACACATTTGGAGTCAACTTTCAACAGCTTGATGAGTCAATAGGCTAACTCTCAGGGATAAAAAAAGATAACTTACATGTTTTACACTTCGTCGTTTTCAATTTATCGTCAGAAAACAGCAGGAGGGAAAAAATGACCCCAGATCCTCCTCTGCTTGGGTCTGAATAAATAGAGGAAAAGGTTCTGTGATATAGGGTATAGGATATTTTTGACTAGAAATTGGTGCAGTTCAACATGTAGTCTGGGAACGACACTAGAACTATCTTCTAGAGATGTTACCACTAAATTTGAAAACAAATGCTACTATTATTAAGTAAGTAATGAGTTTGTGACTGCTAAAAACAAAATACAAATGAAAACAATTAAAATCATCAATTGAATACAATCATAAAATCCCAAGCAAATACATTAACACATACATACAGAAATAAATAAATCACTTAATAAATAATAATAACAACGATAATAACTATGATAATAAAAAAAATAAGAATAAAAACAATACAAACAAAAAAAATAGCAGGGGAGGTGGTCAGAGGTGAATCTCTGTGACTGGGATAGCACAAGACAAGCATTCACAAGATTTTCTTGTGGTCCCATTGCTTTTACAGCGAAGATACATTTTGAGAAAAAAGTTGATAGTAAACAAAATTGTTAGAGTTAATAGAGGCCTTATTGTTTAAAATTTCTGATTTGATTCCATGGTTAAAAGTATTAATACTTTTCTTCTTTTTCAGATTGTCCTTCAGTTTGCTGCACTTTTCTGGAAGCAAAAATGAAAGTGTATTTTGTATTTTGTTTTTTGTTTTATCACAAGGTAACTTGAGCCTCCAGAACCTATGTCTCAATTGCCTCCCATTATCATTTATAGCTCAAACATCTCTTATGTAAGGAGGAGCATTTCCATGTATTTTTTTTTCTTCTTAGTAGAAACAAGGATAAAGTCTTAAAATGGCTCCAGTTGATATATTGCAAACTCAGTAGCAATTGCGTGCATAGCAGTAGTCCGACAACTCATTTACCCAACATTTTAGTGTTCTAACAAAAAAAGTATTTTTAGATTTTTAGTCCAGCAATTTTCTTGCAGTTTCTCCTACATATCAGTTGTCCGGCAGATTTACAACAGATTTAATATTTTCAAAGGAAAATCAAGTCATTACGAAACCTCTTGTACTAAACTAATTATTTTACCTTATTTAAAAACATATCATGAAAACCTATTTCAAACCTTACAAAGTTATTATCCAAAAATAATATATTTATCCAAAAATGGGCATATTTTTATTGTAAAGATTAGGTCATGTCACATCATAAAATAGGTGTTCAACATTTTACTTTTTGTGTTCAATAAATTTCTTCAAATGTTTATGCAATCAACTAATTGTAACTAAAAAGCGATATTCAGTACTTCAATTTTAGGTCACCTTTAGTGCTAACCCTTGACATTAGTAGCTTATAAAAATATATGCATGCAGACTAGTTTTGGAGATATATTTTTACTTTGGTCTGAAAAGGTTTAAAACTCTGAACTACTTATATAATGTATTTAAAATAGTAATTTTACTTAGTTTTTTTCAATTTTTTTAGTGCAACCAAAAACACTGGGGAATAAATAATTGAAGAGCTAATAATTTTAACTGTCAAATAACTAAGTCTTCCAAGAAAAAAGAGATATTTAATGGCATTGCCGGAGTTATGGAGCTTTTTTGTCGGACTGTTGAGACATCTGAAAATTTGGTATAGGACAACTGTGTTCTGCATAATTACAATCCAAAATCTAATAAGCATGTCAACCCATAAGAAAGCATTTCGAAAACTCTGTATAGATTTTTTGAATGAATTTGCACTTAAGAAAAGAAAATTGATTTCCAATCCTTATTATTGACCAAAACAATTATTATTATTATTATTATTATTATTATTATTATTACCAAAACAACATTCTTCTACAATAGAATAAAATACAATAGATGAGTATAGCATCCATATTGATGCTGCTATCAAATTAAAAGAAATATATGATGTTCCTTCTAAATGTGTAGGAAACATGCCAATATATTTATATACAACCACAGGGTTCATTTATTTCAGAAAGTGGTTGAAAGAAATCACTGCTGCTGCAGGATTGATAGACTATAGTAATTTTGATTGAAAAAAAACCTCAATAAATGCAAACCTCAAATCCGAAACTCAATGAACGCACTCTCCAAGAAAACACAACATGAGTTTATAAAATTAGGATTTCTGAAAAAAAAAAAAAAAAAAAAAAAACAGTTTGTATAGGATGCTGCTCTATTGGAAGGAGCAGGTAAAAAGTCATTTTCAGCAACCTATGCCCTCACTAAATATCAAAAGAAAGCTTTTGAGATGGAAAACATCATTGCCCAGTTGTTATCAATGTGGTTGTTCAGGATGTGGAGCCAAGTCCTGAATAACTTTTCCACCTCTACCAAACATTTTGCTGGTCATCGACCTGTTTTTTTTTTTTTATTAAAACTAAACCAGAGAATATGTCAGGTAGGGCATCTTCTCTGCCACACATATAGCATTTTCTACCGGACATTGTCCGATGTCCGACAGCTATTTCAGGGCTTGAGAGGCAGTCCATATGTCTTTTGAATAGCCTTAAATGCTGAAAACATAATAAAATGGATCATTTTGCCAAAGTGTGCAGGTCATCTTGTAAAACAAACATTTCCATAAATCAACTGCTCAGTTTGGAGGGTTTAGAGTCCCAAATATCTAGCACAGTAATTGTGGGAACCCCCAGACACAGTTCTCACAACTCCAGTCAAAAACACAGTAGCTAATCAGCTTACTATGGCTACACTATGCCAATTCCTCATTGATACTGGCATTTGTGTTCATGCTGTGCTACATATGATCTACCTATTTGATGGGAAGCAAATTACTTAAAAGACATATTAGTTAGACTATGCTAATAATTACCTTCAGCTATACATACTGGTCACTATTTTTTGTCTTCTTTTGGTACTGAAATAAATCTCTTCAGCAACAAATTTTTTAATAAATACAGTTTGGGTCACTAGTCCCAGGCCCCTTTCGAAAATCATGCTGTCCTCAATTTAGAGCTTTTGAAAATATCTTTTAAAATTACTTTTTATTTTTAAAGTTGTTCAAAAGTTTTCGAGCTCAAAAAAAGAATTCATTTGTTGAAAATTCATATTGGGTAGATACTGAGTTTGACCCTAAAACAAAAAAGGGCCTGGAAAAAATGATTTTTGAAAAAAATTGTTGTAATTGAATTTTCCTTAATGTGTACAAATTGTGTATAAATTTTCATGCATGAAATTATATTATAATCTGAGATAATCAACATTCAAGATTGGGGCAATTTTACTATACACTAGATGACATCACAAATTCTTCAACTATTTAGGGGAATTCCCTAAGTGACAAATCTGTAACTAAAATATCTCGAGAACCAAAAGTCAGATTGAGATGAAATAAAAACTGGTAATCGTCATTTTTCCTCCTCTTTCATATGAACCCAACTTATTATTTTTACCTTGGATTCCCTTTAAAAAATCTGCTTGCTGCTTACATAAAAAAGGACACTGTCTCCTTGTTTCATCACTTTTCTACCATAAGGAACAACTTCGTATCTTAGAAGATGGAAATTTGAGTTGCTTAAGATTGTACTTAGTACCAGCTGATAACTTAAAATAATAAAAAACAAAAGATAATCCGAATAAATTCATTTTTGGGTTCTTTTATAAAGAAAATATTCAGAAAACATTTTAATTGTTTCTGAATGTTTTCTGTATAAAAGAACCCAGAAATGAATGCATTCGGATTATCTTTTGTTCTTTAAGATTGTATTATTGGACCACCAAGCTTCTAGAATTTAAAACAAGATATAAAGCATTAAAAACAATACCACTAAATTACAGACTAGGGATTAGGCATTGTTTTTTTTTTGCTTAGGTATTTCCAAAAATAGAAATATTTGAATTTACGAAAACCATTTTCCATAATCTATTGAGGAATTTGGTTCAGAAATACTGTAACAACTTCCTATTACTGGTAAACTGTCATGTCTTTCCAGTGGTAAAATGTAACTTTTTTAGTGGTTGCCTCGTTGGACTACAGAAAATAAAAGTTAACAGCATTTTGCTGCTTGCAGCAGAATTTGGTCACCTGACTAACTTGTAACATCCGACTAAAAATTAGACATTAAAATCAATTCTTTCTTTTTTTAAGTTAAGTAACTTAACAACCTTGCATTTAATATATAAACATTAGATTTAAAAGCCGATATTATTTTCAGTTATAAAACAAATTAATCATTTTTATCAAATGAAGATCTTTATGACACAATATTATTTTTTAGATTTAACCCTATTTGGCATGGGAGGGGGAAAACTACCCCCTAAAAATACTTTTTTAAATAACTTCCTGTGTAGTTAATTTTTTTGCATGAAATTTTGACCCAGTGTGCAAAATTTAATTGCGAATCTTTTGTTGCCAAAATACTTTTGAAACTCGGTCCCATATTCCTGTATTGACGCCATCAAAAATCCTTGGTATACCATTTTTTGGACATTTTCCCAAAAATAGTGTTATTTCTTTGTTTTTTTATTTCCACTACGCTTTGATGACTGAATTTGTTACAATATTTCCCTTAATGACTGCCAACATGCCAACAACGTCACATTGACATCATTATGATGTCACAACCATCAAAAGGCCGGCAGTGCCGTAAAATGCATTTTTCGGATATTTTGATGATGTCATCACTTTTCAGAGGACTGGTAAACCACCAAAGTGGTTTAAATTTGTTTATTATGTGATTATACACTGGCCTGAGTAATTTTGTGGTGTTTCATAACTTATAAGTCAACTTATTGCTCTTTTTATGACAGAAAATTTCTAAGAAAACTTCCCTCTCAGTAAATCCCTCATTTTGGGCCAATTTCAAAAAATTTGAAATTTTTAAGATATTTTTTGTAAAACTAATGTAATTTTACTTAACATCACCAAGTGCTATGATCTGAATTGTTTTAAAAGTTTGGTTTCTGATATGTCAAAAAATACCTTGAAAAATCAGAAATTTAGCCAACTTTCGGTGTTTTTGATGACGTCATCACCCAATTGCGTGACCTAATAGGGTCAAAATTTGATTTTTCAAAACTGCTTCCGGTGTTTTACAATTGTGCCAAGTTTCATTACATTTTGTTGAGTTTTAGAGACTTTAACCTGGGGGGTAGTTTTTACCCCCCCCTCCCATGCCTTTAATGTACATCAAAAAGCCCATGTTGAATAGGGTTAAAAACTGATATTCTTTTCACCTAAACAAATTAAAGATTCTTATTGCTAGTTTCGGAAATTTACGCAATCTGATTGGTTAAAAAACGATGCAAATATCGAGAAACCATTACAATGTCAAAAATGTACTCTTTCAAATGAATTGTAAACATAGAATTTTTATGAATTTATCAAAGAAAATGAACTTTCAGTGATTTTTTGAAGCTAGCGATAAACCAGTTAGGCTCGTGAAAATAAAGAGTGAAAATAAAAGAACTCAAAAAATATTTGCCATATTGCAGTCGAAACCATGCGATAACTAGCACTTATTATATGGTGATTTTTTATGCTGCAATATTTTTTACATTTGAAATCCCTTTTAAAGCAAAAATATTTAACAAGTGAATCTTTTTAATTAAGTGAAGATTTTTATGATAACAGGGTGTAAGCTAAGGTCTGTTTTCAGCGATTTCGCTGTTTTCCCAATTGAAAAATGGTCTATTTTTACCCAATAGCTCTTATAATACTATAAAAATATCTTAAACCTTGGGTATTATTGTGCAAAAGAATAGAAAACCTTTACTGATAATGTTAATTTAATTCTTTAAGTGCTTTATTGCTTTGTGAAATGTATGAATCAAGCCTACGATATCTGCAATTTCCCAATGT